>JABXWE010012479.1:0-18704 GCA_014611495.1 Limonius californicus
ATGAATATCAATTTTGTTAAAAAAATATAATTGATAGACCGTGTGAGGTGTCAGAAGATTTCTTTTTAAATAAGGAATATTGCTATAATTTTAGTTTTGATGTAAATGATATTTTCAATAAATTATTTAAATATTTAAGATTTGGTTAATTTGTGTTAATTTCATTCTGCTTTCCATTGGTTGGGGAAGTCACATCTATTTTGTAAAATGTACTTACTTTTGTTTGTATTATGTCGCTGCCATGATTACTTGTTAAAAAAAAAGGGAAAAACCAACGGGGAGTTGCCATAAAAATCTCTACGTGTACATACGATCGTCTGGCGAGCTAATTAAAATAGTAATTTTGTGTGTTTTGTTTGAATAAAACTATGTTATTAAGTATTACGATTCATATCAGCGTTATTTCTTACTGATCTTTGCGAAAATTGGATAAAATTCTGTAAATTAGCCGAAAATAAAGAATTTGGGGCGGAAAATTAATGTAGGGTCAGTAGATGCCAGTTTTTTCCGATGTGTTTGGTTTGTAGGCGTTCGACATTTAAAACGCCAACTTCAAGTGTTTTATTTTTACTACGTTCGAAAAGTGACTTTAATAATTTTGACGAGTACAAAACGTCAAACAGGTTATGTTCAGGAAATTCAACGGTTTATTCACAGAAAATCATTATAGTATAACCCCATCAACAATCTTACAACAAACAAAGTGTTGATAGCACATTCAAATTTCCTACTCACTTGCATGCAGCATGAATGCAATTGCGAATCTCGATTATCAGAAGGATTTTGCGAGGAACTTAGAAGGAAGTGACAAGTGGTGGAATTTCGTTGTGAAGTTCTGGATCAACAGGCCCAGTAGTGAATTTTACCAACCAAAAGAAAATAAGCAAATGCATTTAGGTGAAAAAATGGGGCCGCTTGAAAGTGCTCTGTTAAAGTAGACCTTATTATTTATTTAATGTAACTTTGTCATTTAATTGTTAAAGTTGATTAACGTTTTATAAGCAAAAACTTAGATAATTCGATAACATTAAATTCGTTTCTTTGTTGCATCCCTATTTTATAAGTTCATGTTTACTATTTTTAAGAGTTATACCTACAGTAGTAACCAAAATTTACATTATAAACCGTAAGATAAGAGTTCTTTAAGTTTCTATAATTTATGTTTGAAGTCTGCCCTTTGTGTTAGTTCAACAATTTATGTAATAATATTGTAATATTTTTGTACATACGAAAGGGAGATCATCTTTATTATAAGTGCAAGTAAAACAACATTTCCCCTTTTTCAAACGTAATATTTTAGTCAATTCAATGTGGGGCTCGTATGTAGGTCCCTCAATATAACATCATAATGTATATAGTTCCTGGAAAACTAATACTGTAACCCGACATTCATAATACATATATCTACGCAACTAAAATACTTAACAATATTAAACAATGCGAATGAAAGTTTCCGAAATAGTGTAAGACTGAAAGAATTACAAATTAAGAGAATCAAGTCATAGACGCGTTAATCAACGAGAGATAAGCAGAGATAAACAGGGATAAACAGGACCTTTGTAGGAAGAATATTGTTGTCATTGTTGTTGTTGTTTGATTGAACGAGATATAGAACGCGTTTTTCCAAGCATTTCTTAGCAGTTAGGCCATATTAGGCCCATTGCACACCCTAACAATGAATTTGGCCCATGTGGGGTAATTCCAACTCCAGTAGAGATTTTTAATATGTCACAGTACCTATGGCTTTACTTCTTATCCGACAGAAAGCACATTTTCAGATTTTTCCCTGATCGAAAAATATAACCGACCTCTGCCGGAATCGAACCCGCGCCTTTTGTATCTAAAGGCAACCAACCACCAAACCACCAAGTCCGGCGGGAATAATATTACACTGTAACTAAAATAATTAGTTAATATTTAAAATGTTTAATTATAAATTGGCGAACAGTAATTTAAATATGATTCTAACAATTCAAATTTTATCTATTGCAATCAGTTTATTTGGAAATATTAAAAAACTGAAAATTCCATTTCGTCGTAAACAAACCAACATATTAACAAGTCCAGCGGAAAGACCAAACCCACAAATTATGTTCAGACATTGCGAAAAGGCAACCCTTATTAATCATTTTTAGAAATTAGTACACTTATCCAAAATAATAATGTCGGGACGACTAGTTGGGGTTTTAAAATCAATCTGTAAAACAGATTCATTTTATTGAGATTTAAACCCAAACTTAAACTGAAACAGCTCATCCTGATTTAAACCAATAAGTTTTCGGTCCTTTATGAAATATTAAATTTTTAATCAAATCCGTCGTTTTCGCATTTTGATTTTTATTATTACATAGTAGTTTTAAAATTTCATAAATTACATTTTGTGAAGGAATCTTGTTCATACTTTATTATGTATATTCAAATATAGAGCGCAGAAGATGCATTGTTGAAAAACTTATTCTATGAATTAAAGAAATCATATTTAGTGTCTCACTGGTATTAGAAATTATTTTTATTTATTACACGTTTTAAAAAGTACATTAAAATTTATTGTTCTATTCTATCATTAGAATTTATTAAGCTCCTATATTTTAGTAAACTAAAAAGCAACCTCTATTTAAAATTTAGCCGTCGATTTAGCCGGGGGGGGGGGAGATATGGAAATTTAGAAAATAGTAGCAAATTAATTTATATTATTACATGGCTTTAAAAATATAATCAAACTGAAAGTTATATTTAATAAATTAGCAAGCCTATTGTTTAGTAAATATTTTAATCCTTTCAGAGACCATGACACAATTCTTTCAACGTAGAGATAAGAATTATAAAATTTGTTTAATCAGAAAAACAAATTTTACAAGTAATTTATTATGTCATACGATTCCGAATATACGGTGAATTTTGTAGCTCCAAATGTTCAGCACTTATATTGTGGTGTTTTATATTAAAGCTAGTATGTGGTAGTATTTTCAAAGGGTTTTTACAAAATGTATCATATCATACAGTATTTTGTGTGCACAATTTTCTACAAAATTCTGGTTTCCAACATGTGTCATATCATACAGTATTCTGTGTGCACAATTTTCCACAAAATTCAGAATTTTGTAATAAGTGTTTTTACCAAATTGTCATACAGTATTCTGTGTGCAAAAGCTTCTACAAAATTCTGGTTTACAATATGTCTCATGTCATACAGCATTCTGTGACCAAAATTTTCTACAAAATTCTGGTTTACTACAACTGTCATGTCATACAATATTCTGTATGCAAAAGGTTCTACAAAATTCAGTGCAGAATTTTGTACTAAACGTTTTCATACAGTGTGTCATTTCATACAGTATTCTGTGGCCAAAATTTTGTACAAAATTCTGGTTTACTACAACTGTCATGTCATACAATATTCTGTGTGCAAAAGGTTCTACAAAATTCAGTGCAGAATTTTGTACTAAAGGGTTTACAAAATGTGTTATTTCATACAGTATTCGGTGGGCAAAATTTTCTACAAAAAGTCCGTTCAGAATTTTGTACTAAACGTTTTTACAAAATGTGTCATGTCATGCAATATTTTGTGGGGAAAGTTTTGTACAAAATTCAGTTTAAAATGTTGTACTAAATGTTTTTACAAAATGTGTCATGTCATACAGTATTCCGTGTGTAAAATGTTCTACAAAATTCAGTTCAGAATTTTGTACTAAGTGTTTTTACAAAATGTGTCATGTCAAACAGTATCCTGTGTGCAAAATTTTGTACAAAATTCTGTTCAGAATCCTGTACTAAGTGTTTTTGCAAAATGTGTCATGTCAAACAGTATCCTGTGTGCAAAATTTTCTACAAAATTCAGTTCAGCATCTTGTACTAAGTGTTTTTGCAAAATGTGTCATGTCAAACAGTATTCTGTGTGGAAAATTGTTTACAAAATTCTGGATTACTACAAGTATCATGTCATACACTAATCTGTGTGCAGAATTTTCTACAAAATTCTGGTTTACCTGTGTCGTGTTATACAGTATTCTGTGTGCAAAATTTTCTCCAAAATTTAGTTCAGAATTTTGTACTAAGTGTTTCTACAAAATGTGTCATATCATACAGTATCTTGTGTGCAAAGTTTTCTACAAAATTCAGTTCAGAATTTTGTACTAAGTGTTAATACAAAATGTGTTATATCATACAGTATTCTGTGTGGAAAATTGTTTACAAAATTCTGGATTACTACAACTGTCATGTCATACAATATTCTGTGTGCAAAAGGTTCTACAAAATTCAGTTCAGAATTTTGTACTAAACGTTTTTACAAAATGTGTCATGTCATGCAGTATTCTGTGGGCAAAATTATCTACAAAATTCAGTTTAAAATTTTGTACTAAATGTTTTTACAAAATGTGTCATGTCATAAGTATTCTGTGTGCAAAATGTTTTACAAAATTCTGGTTTACAACATGTGTTATGTCATACAATATTCTGTGTGCAAAATTTTCTACAAAATTCAGTTGTGAATTTTGTACTGGGTAAGTGTTTTTGCAAAATGTGGTATATCATACAGTATTCTGTGTGCAAAATTGTCTACAAAATTCAATTGCGAATTTTGTACTGGGTAAGTGTTTTTGCAAAATGTAGTATATCATACAGTATCTTGTGTGCAAAATTTTCTAGAAAATCCTGTACAGAATGTTGTACAAAGTGGTTTCACAAAATTTGTCGTGTCACAGAATATTATGTGAGCAAAATGTCTATATAATTCTGTTTTATAAAATATGTAATGTCATACAGTATTCTGTGCAAGTACAAAATTTTCCAGAAAATTCTGTGCAGAATATTGTACAAAGTGGTTTTACAAAATGTTTCATAGAATATTATGTGTGCCAAGTTTCTATATAATTCTGTTGTAAAAAATGTGTCATGTCATACAGTATTCTGTGTGCAAAATTTTATAGAAAATTCTGTACAGAATATTGTACAAAGTGATTTTACAAAATGTTCATGTCATAGAATATTATGTGTGCAAAGTTTCCTTATAATTCTGTTTTACAAAATGTATAATGTCATACAGTATTCTGTGTGGAAAATTTTCTACAAAATTCGGTTCAGAATTTTGTACTTGTTATTACAATATGTGTTATATCATACAGTATTCTGTGTGGAAAATTTTTTACAAAATTCTGGATTACTACAACTGTCATGTCATACACTATTCTGTGTGCAGAATTTTCTACAAAATTCTGGTTTACCTGTGTCGCGTTATACAGTATTCTGTGTGCAAAATTTTCTACAAAATTCAGTTCAGAATTTTGTACTAGGTGTTTTTACAAAATGTGTCATATCATACAGTATCTTGTGTGCAAAGTTTTCTACAAAATTCAGTTCAGAATTTTGTACTAAGTGTTAATACAAAATGTGTTATATCATACAGTATTCTGTGTGGAAAATTGTTTACAAAATTCTGGATTACTACAACTGTCATGACATACAATATTCTGTGTGCAAAAGGTTCTACAAAATTCAGTTCAGAATTTTGTACTAAACGTTTTTACAAAATGTATCATGTCATGCAGTATTCTGTGGGCAAAATTATCTACAAAATTCAGTTTAAAATTTTGTACTAAATGTTTTTACAAAATGTGTCATGTCATAAGTATTCTGTGTGCAAAATGTTTTACAAAATTCTGGTTTACAACATGTGTTATGTCATACAATATTCTGTGTGCAAAATTTTCTACAAAATTCAGTTGTGAATTTTGTACTGGGTAAGTGTTTTTGCAAAATGTGGTATATCATACAGTATTCTGTGTGCAAAATTGTCTACAAAATTCAATTGCGAATTTTGTACTGGGTAAGTGTTTTTGCAAAATGTAGTATATCATACAGTATCTTGTGTGCAAAATTTTCTAGAAAATCCTGTACAGAATGTTGTACAAAGTGGTTTCACAAAATTTGTCGTGTCACAGAATATTATGTGAGCAAAGTGTCTATATAATTCTGTTTTATAAAATATGTAATGTCATACAGTATTCTGTGCAAGTACAAAATTTTCCAGAAAATTCTGTGCAGAATATTGTACAAAGTGGTTTTACAAAATGTTTCATAGAATATTATGTGTGCCAAGTTTCTATATAATTCTGTTGTAAAAAATGTGTCATGTCATACAGTATTCTGTGTGCAAAATTTTATAGAAAATTCTGTACAGAATATTGTACAAAGTGATTTTACAAAATGTTCATGTCATAGAATATTATGTGTGCAAAGTTTCCTTATAATTCTGTTTTACAAAATGTATAATGTCATACAGTATTCTGTGTGGAAAATTTTCTACAAAATTCGGTAGATTCGTGGTTTAGAATCTTTAGAATTTTGTTTAGATCCGCATTGTATTGATTCGCAAACAAGCAATTTCAGTGTTCATGAATGATCACAAATGTTAACCTTGCCACACTTAATGTAAGTTATAAATACAAAAAAAAGTACCCAAAACACAGAAAAATAATATAAGACGCAAACAAATTAACAAGATATGTGGTTTTCCAAACAACAGTAAATAATTATAATGAAACTTTGTTAGAATTCTACTTTGTCGACAGTCACATGATTATTTTGACAGTTTCCTCACAGATATCAACGTAAGTTTCAGCTATTTCCACGTACTCACAGACAGAATGTCTCACGAAATTCTGGCTCATGTAATACATGATTTGCATTTTGAATTGTATGAATTAATTTTGTACAAATTCTAAATAGAATTTGGTATCAGCCTTAGAAATTATTAGGTAGGTGTTTTCATGACCTAAAAAAGACAATTTATTTTTTTAATTGAATTCTGTTAACCTAAGTAGATTGTTTACGATTCTTATATTCTTATATTTACGTTTTCTAAATCATAAAGCATTGTAAGGTAATATTTTAACAGGTAATTTTAAAATTAATTTATTTGTGCAGGCGATTATGAAAATACAAGAGGATTCAAAAGGGCAGTTTATAGTTAGAAATTATGAAATACATATTTGGTAGTAACCTCAGAAAGCCATCTTTGAAACCATTTTTTAAAGTCTAGGAATAACAATTGCGGGCCAGATTTCTTTCTTCAAAAAATGATATTTTGAACAAAAGCAAATTATTTACCATTTCTTTATTCTAATATTTATGTGACACTAGGATGTTTAGAGTTTAATTAGTAAAGAGTCCATACCATATGGGTCAAATATTTTTACATTACAGTTATTCTGTATTATTGCGTTTTAATATTTACTTTATCCATCTTCACTGGATCATCGGTGTTGCTTCTTTGGTTTTATTAGTCTTCTGCCAATACAAATACATTGACAGTAACTGGGCCTAGAAACTTAAGTAGCTTCTAGAATTATAGTTTTATTGGCTAGGATAGGAAATTACCTTTAATTTAAAGGGAGTTCCATTTCGATTAAATTTACCTGATGAAGTTTCAATTTGTGTAAGGATATAATGTGTGTTATACTTAGTAATGTAAAGATATTTATTTTAAATGTTACGTATTTTTACGAGTTTTTTCGAAAATATGAAAATGCTTTTTAATATTATGTGTTAGTTACTAGGACGGCAGCAATTTTAAAAACATTTCTAGGAGTATTCCATAAAATACATTGCTTGAAGCTAAAATAAGATTATATAATTCGAAAGTTAAATTATTAATATGGAAAAATATCGTTCTCGAAATAAATCATTGAAAACGAACCGTACCCAATCAAATGATCCAGAAGCATTCATCAATAACAAGACAATCGAATCAATAATACAAATAGCAACCATTATATATCAGTAACATTTAAAAGCCATTTAGTAATTTATGTTAATAACCACCGCTTTGTTCGTACCCCATTTTATGGGGCGGATTTAATATAAATCAGTGGTATGAAAGCGATATAGTCAGCGCCTAACTGCACGTGACGAATTGTCGCCATTTTGAGAACGGAAACTGCGTTATTTACTCTGGCCCGTTTCCTCCGTCATTAATTCAAACTTCTCAGCTCCAAAGCCCTTCTGCTTGCTCTAATTACTCTCGGTATATCGATCGGTTCGGGAAAAAACGGAAAGATTCTGAGCGGCGGTGGAACGCCAATTTTACAGACGTTTGTGTAGGTCAGGCCAGAAATCCAATTTAAAATGTCACCGAAAACAAGTCTAAGTCTATTAGAAAGCCTTTCAGGGCTCTTCAACTGAAATTGAGCCGTCAAAAATAACCAAACTACGGGGGTTTTTGACGAAAAAGAAAGGATTACGCTCAGAGCATTTAAATGAGTGGAAATGAAGTGTCACAACGTTATAGGGATTAGAGCAGATTTGGTTAAAATATTCTTAAGTCGACACGTGCACGCGTGTCACAAGCTGACAGGCTGGACCCTTTCAGTCCGTCAGTCAAAAATTTCTTCTGATAAATGGGCGACCTCAAATATTTTCGCCTGTAATCACCCAATTTTCGGATGACACACTAGAGAAGTGTCCTTTAAGATCGGTTCGGGATTCCTGGTAATTTGGTTTAACGAGGCCATTTGCTTCCAAGAAGTGGGTTTGTAGGACCGAATTTGGAAGAGGCAGCGCTTATTTGTGCGATCACCGCGGGTATAATTATTTTGATTTAATTTTCGGGCCAAACCGTAAGGCGCATTTATTACGTTTTTAACTCAAGCTCATCTCATTTTTCTTTGTCATTGTGTTTACGCGTTAGGCGCCAGTGGCGTGCCACATGATCGACAATAAATTGGATTTTAATGGGATACTTATTTACTTACTGAGTATAAAGATTAAAATTATGTATTTTAATGTTTAATCTCTCCGACGCCCGCAGCCATAAGGAGCAGGCCCGGACTTAGGACTAGACATACTGGGCTGTTCCTTAGGGTCTGCATACCTACATTGATTCTGTCTAAAGGAAATACTGTTATATTAATTATTTAAATATTATATGAATTTTCTTAATCAATATTTAGGTTTATGCAAAGTGATTCAATTGCGAGTACGTGTCTAAAAGTTTGACGATATACAACCCAACCTACATATGATATACTTCCTCAGTATATAAGATAATACCATGAAAACTCGCGGGCACGGACTTAGGAGTGGGCATGCTAGGCTATTCCTTAGGGCCCGCATACGTACATTCATTCTGTATAATGGAAATACTGTTATATGAATTATTTACATGTTACGTGAGTTTTGTTCATCAATATTTAGGTTTATATTATACAGAGTGATTCAATTACGAGTATGCGCCTAGAAGTTTGACGATATGCAACCCAAACTACAAGTTAGATACTTCTTCTACATCTAAGATAATACCATGAAAACTAGCGGACACGGGCTTAGGAGTAGGCATACTAGGCTGTTCCTTAGGGCCCTCGTACTTACATTGATTCTGTAAAATGGAGATCCTGTTATATTAATTATTTACAGGTTATATGCATTTTGTTCATCAATATTTATGTTTAGGTTTATACAGAGTGATTCAGTTGCGAGTATGTGTCTAAAAGCTTGACGAAATTTAACCCAACCTACAAGTTAGATACTTTTTCGATAGCTAAGATAATACCATGAAAATTCGCGTGCAGGGACTTAGGAGCAGGCGTACTAGGCTGTTCCTTAGGGCCCGCCTACGTATATTCTTTCTGTATAATGGAAATACTGTTATACTCGTATGAATTATTTACAAGTTGTGTAAGTTTTGTTCATCAATATTTAAGTTTACATTATACAGAGTGATTCAATTACGCGTAAGCGCCTAGAAGCTTGATGATATGCAGTTCAAACTACAAGTTAGATACTTCCTAGATATCTTAATACCATGAAAATTCGCGGGCACGGACTTAGGAGTAGGCAAACTAGGCTGTTCCTTAGAGCCCTCATACCTACATTGATTTTGTATAATGGAGATATAATGGAGATACTGTTGTATTAATTATGTACATGATATGTGAATTTTTTCATCAATATTTATGTTTAGGTTTATACAGAGTGGTTCAATTGCGAGTACGTGTCTAAAAGTTTGACGATATTCAACCCAACGTACAAGTTAGATACTTTTTCGATATCTACGATAATACCATGAAAATTCGCTGCCACTGACTTAGGGGTAGGCATACTAGGCTGTTCCTTAGGGCCCGCATATCTAAATTGATTCTGTCTAATGAAGACATTATTGTTATTTACATGTTATGTGAATTTTATTCATCAATATTTATGTGTAGGATTATACAGAGCGATTCAGGATAATTCCATGGAAACTTGCGGGCACGGACTCAGGAGCAGGCGTACTAGGCTGTTCCTTAGGGCCTGCCTACGTATATTCTTTCTGTATAATGGAAATACTGTTATACTCGTATGAATTATTTACAAGTTGTGTAAGTTTTGTTCATCAATATTTAAGTTTACAATATACAGAGTGATTCAATTACGCGTACGCGCCTAGAAGCTTGATGATATGCAGTTCAAACTACAAATTAGATACTTCCTGGATATCTTAAGATAGTACCATGAAAACTCGCGGGCACGGGCTTAGGAGTAGGCATACTACGTTTTCCTTAGGGCCCGTATACCTACATTGATTTTGTATAATGGAGATACTGTTATATTAATTATTTATATGTTATGTGAATTTTGTTCATCAATATTTATGTTTAGGTTTATACAGTGTGATTCAGTTGCGAGTACGTGTCTAAAAGCTTGACGATAAGCAACCCAACCTACAAGTTAGATACTTTTTCGATATCTACGATAATACCATGAAAATTCGCGGGCACGCACTTAGGAGTACGCATACTAGGCTGTTGCTTACGGTCCGCATACCTAAATTGATTCTGACTAATGGAGATACTGTTATATTAATTATTTACATGTTATGTGAACTTTGTTCATCAATATTTATGTGTAGGATTATACAAAGCGATTTAGGATAATTCCATGAAAACTCGCGGGCACGGACTTAGAAGTAGGCATACTAGGCTGTTCCTTAGGAGCTGCATACGTACATTTTTTCTCTGTAATGGAAATACTGTTACATGAATTGTTTACATGATATTGTAGTTTTGTTCATGAATATTTAGGTTAACAGAGTGATTCAATTAGATTAAATTTTGACAATATGCAACCCAACCTACAAGTTAGTTAGACATACTAGGCCGTTCCTTAGGGCCCGCATACGCATGTTCATTCTGTCTAATGGTAATACTGTTATATTAATTATTTACCTGTTGTGTGAATGTTTTTCATCAATATTTATCTTTAGATTTATACAGAGTGACTCAATTGCGAGTACGTATCTCAAAGCTTGATGATATACAACCCAACCTACAAGTTAGATACTTCCTCGATATGTAAGATAGTACCATGAAAACTCGCGGGCACGAGCTTAGGAGTAAGATAGTACCATGAAAACTCCCGGGCACGAGCTTAGAAGTAGGCAAACTAGGCTGTTCCTTAGGACCCGCATACGTTCATTCATTGTGTCTAAAGGAATAGTTTAAAGGAAATACACTTATATTAATTATTTATATGTTATGTGAATTCTGTGCAGCAGTATTTAAGCGTATACAGAGCGATTCAATTGCGAGTACGTTCCTAAAACCGAATATGCAACCAAACTACATGTTAGATATTTCTTCAATATTAAGATAATACTATAATTATGAAAACATGCAAGTACCTGACTGCAGTGCCAGAAACAATACATGTCATTTAGTCAAGCCAATTTAGCTATCTGAACTAGATATCCAAACTGTCCAAAAATGATATAATATTTAACCCGACCTCGCACATTAGCGGACATTAAATTAACGTTTGAGAATGTCGGAAAAATGCTATTAGAGCCAACATATATGCTAAGAGAAGAGCAATCGCTGGCAAATGTTTCGAAAACTCGAAACCCTGATATGAAGCAAAACTAATTGTTATCTGAAGATCGAGGTAGTTTCTGATGTGTAGGTTATATAGGGTAACTGGCGAGAAAGAAGGACGCTACCATTAGAAACATAGGTAAATCAAAATACATATGACAAGGTACTGCGATATCTAAATTTTTACTGCTTATATTATGAATCAGAGATTCCTGTTTGACATGCGTACAATTTACTTCTAAATTAATAGACTGTTACGCTTGCTATAATATGATATTTGGAATATTTAAACATAGATATTTATAAATAAGACTTTGTTGTTTTCGACACAGGGACTTTATTTAAAAGTTAACTAGAATAAAATACCAAATATATCAAATAGGAGTATCTGGTTCATGATATTGTCAATAAAAATTTAGATATAGCAATACAAAAAAACGCGGTACTTGTCATTGATAACGCTCCTTATCATAATGTTCAATAGAATCCCGCACCAAATTCAAACAATAAGAAGCAAGAAATGCTAGACTGGCTTGCAGAACATGACATTCCTACAACACCCGGCATGACAAAGGTGTAATTATACAACCTAATGAAAAATAACAAAGAAGTTCATAGAACATTTACAATAAACGCAATAATGGAAGTTTACGGCCACGATGTTCTGAGATTACTATCGTACCACCCAAAATTAAATGCCATCGAAATGATTTGGCCGACTGCAAAATATTTTGTAGCTTCAAAAAACGTTACTTTTAAATCAAAATGATGCAAGTAGGCAGAAGAAAAATTTAAGTCCATCAGAAAGGAAGAGAGTCACAATGAAAGTAAAAGTGGTTGAAAAGGAATATTTGGATATGAAGTGTTTATAGATATTACAACAGTCTTTTAGCAATTACTGTCGGTGATTTTTGTTTTAGTAATACTTCGAACAATGCATAGCAACAAGTTGCTTAAATTATACAATTATAAGTGGAATAAGATAGAGAAAGTATGAATAGATCTTTTTTTTTAATACAGTTCATAAAATTTAAATTTCTAGAACTTATTATTCGGCCAGAACAGATAGGCCCTCGTTTCAACTTGTATGCGCAAAATTTCACCGCTTAAAGCGACATTCCTGTACATTGTGATATTATGTACTTTGGGTTACCTATTTTTGGAAAAAAAAGGTAGGTTCTGCGAATCACCCGGTATAGATAAGCAGATTTTGCTTCAACATAGCTAAGAGAGAACTAGCGAACCAAACAACTAGGAACTCCGAATTACACAAGATAATAATAAAGCTTTCCAATGCTTTACAAAACATACTTCTTGGCTAAATTTGAAGAGTCGCATCATTAGAAACTTTTCCTAAAAAGTATTGATTTTGAGAGTTTTGGAAATATCGTTTTGTGACTCCAGCTCCAGCAACTCGAAGAAAACGATGTCTGAAAATGTGTGTTTGTGTAACAAGGAAATTTTGGAGAGCCTTCATACCAGTCGGATGATTTTTTGTCGAACCTTCTAAGTTTAGAAATAGGTCTGTATGATTGCTACAAAATTTAAAGCTTACTTGCTCAAAATCCGCTAATCAAATTGATTTAAACTTTAAGTGAATTAGTAGCCCTCAGGGATTATAATTAAGCCGCGACAAATATTTTTGAAAATATATAATTGTAAAATGGGGTCTAATAATTGGGTACCTGGCTGGGAATGAACAAAGGGTAATGATGCGGTCGTCTACAGCGTGGTGCTCACCACATCACCACGTTTCATCAGTTTGGCACACGACAACCAAGTGTGAGAACAAGCATTCGTAAGCTGTGACCGTCCGCCTTGCAAGCCAAACTTCTTCATGGAATGTACATCCTCACTATTATTATTATTATGGCCTCATGCCAAAATTTTAGGAGAGTTTAAGATAAATTTATCGATAAAGGTTCTAAGGATTGGGATTACATTTTGCAAAATATTATCTAACTGTTTCATGTAGTCTGCCTTCGAAGCCCCTAGCAATTTTAAATAATTTCGTATTTAATAGCCGTTACTCAAAAACCGTTAATTTTATATATCTTGGCTTTACGGTATTTAACGACCCTTAATAATGTTCCCTAGTTTATCAATATGCGTAGAACGACCCTTAAAATTACAATATTGATGTGAGTAAAATTTCAAATATAAAACAACTGCAATCAAACCTTGTAAAGTTTTTAATACAACATATAACATGTTATCAAATAGTTTTCAAATTAGAAAGGGCTATGAACATTTTTGTATGCCAATTTAAACAACTGTCAAATTAAAATAATTTATTCACCTGTCAGATCTGTTTAATTTAGTTGTTGTAATATAATATATTCTTTGTTTTTTTACTTTTGAAAACGCGTTTTTTTGCGACGAGATACGCTTTGAGGTTAAGTTCAATTTGCTTCTGTTGACACTCGAAGAAATAAATACAATGTAGGGCCGGTACGTAACATGACAGCTACGACATGCCTTATAGCACTCACATCCAACCCTAATTTTAAAATTTATTGATTGCTCGTTTCTTCGCACACAACATTTTGTAAACATTTTGTCACATGAGAAAGGACTTACAAAGCTGTTCTTAGTTTATTAGATAAACTTGTTCGTGCAGCCTTTTGTGAATTTTCGATAATTTAATAGAGGGCCTCGTTACGCGCATACTTTTGAGCTAAAAGTATGGTAGTAAGGCTTTATTGTAAAGCTATTTTACGTACATTTAGACAACAGATGAGAAAATTCCTGATATATTTTAAAACATTGGAAGTTGCTATCACTTCCGGTTACAACAGAAGGGATACGATCTAAAACATATGGAAACTTTTTCATACCCGGTTTAGGTTTCTACGTATCGTTGCTTCTATGCTTCAGTAACGTAAAGCATTAAAACGGTATATGCGTGTTCATATTTTTTAAATCAGTTGTATTGATTATTATTATTAGAAGTATGGGAAGGTTCCCTGGGGGCTAAATCCGAAAAATATGTTTTGCTCATAATTAACGGTGGTAAGACCGCCAAACATGGAGCTCAGGAGAACCAACATTAAGAAAGGGATCAATCGTGTGGTAAATGGATGGATGGAGAACAACCAGTGGCGTGGCCATAGGTATCTATGGCCCAGGAGTAAGGCTGCCAAAAGCCTTGGGACAAGTTCCTAGAATCTTCCAAGCGGAGACCCATGTTATAGATATCTGTGCTCAAATATGCCTAAGAAAAGGCTATAGCAGAGATAGAATTTATATCCTTTCAGACAGCCAAACAGCACTTAAAGGTCTGAGTTCTTACATTTTTGAGTCTGGAACTGCCTGACAATGTCTACAAACTGTAAATCAACTGGCAAAGAACAACAAGGTGATCTTGACGTGGCTGCCAGGCCGTGAGGGCGTCATTGGAAATGAGGAAGCCAATAGCCTTACAAAAATAGGCTCGAAGACTCACTTGATTGGTCCGGAACCTTTCCGCGCTATAGCAAGAAGCCACGTAAAGGCAGAGGTCAATAAATGGGAAGAGTTTCAAAAGATCTCCCGCTGGAACAGCATTACAGGCTTAAAGCAGGCGAAAATATTCATACATAACTCGCCAAACAGAGCACACAAACTGCTTGAACTCGGCAAGCATGAGCTAAGGGATATAACAAACCTTCTAACTGGACATTGCTCTCTGAGATACCATCTCAATGTAATGGGTAAATCTGAGAGCAACATATGTCGATACAAACAGCGGAACATATCCTCTGCAACTGAGAAACTATAACTCGCCAAAGGTTTCAATACCTCGGATAGGTGTATACAACATCTGACGAAGTGAGCAAAGCTGCTCCAGGGAAGATCTTAAAGTTCGTAAGAAGCTTAGGACATGAAGGGTAACACTAGATTAGTAGACTTTCGCAAAAGATCTATATAGTTCGAAGTGTTGCTAGGCAATTTCATTGCCCGAACGATCCCATAAACATAATATAACATGAGAAGGTTTACGAGAAGTCTCTCGCTGAAATTTTTTACATTTTTACCATTCTTTAAGTGAGCGTTGCCGCAAATAATTTATGTGTTTGTTGGTCTATTTTTGCTCATTTAACTTCGTGCGTCAAACACTGCAAGCAAAAAAACTTTATGACCGACTGATTACACGGTTATTAAAGCTAAAAGTTATGTTTAAGAGTAGAACGTTTACTCTACTCTAGTGCGTTTCGTACGTTTTATACTGATATACTTATTATTTTTTGATTAGTATTTGAAACTTCGATGTTGTTAATAAAATATTAAACTTTTTTAATGTGTTTGTGAATACATTTTGTATGTTACTTATAAATTGTCACTAGTTTATCATCACAATGCGTATTTGTATTATCAATACAGATCCATTTATTATGACAAATTTACGATTGACGTTCGTGTGGAGACGACAAAAATTCATTACTTTGTCGTAGGAAATACTACTATATATTTATTACATAAATACAAATGTTTATTTGCAAAATATAGACATACCCACGCAAAAATGTATACACATTTGAGCAGAAACTTGAAGCATAAACAGATTGGATATACTAAATGCTGAAACGAATATAAAACATTGTTTAGAGACTTTTAACCACAGAAATCGTCATTTCAAATTGATTTATTCCGCAAAATCCCGATAGTATTCAACTATCCAACTAAGTCATGCGTCGTTGAAATTAAAGACGAACGAAAGTGAAATTGATTCACTAATTAATGATCTATCAATTATTGAAGAATCCAATGCAACTATATGCGTGAACAGAATTCTTCTCAACTGAGATATTCTCTGACAATTGCATAGAAAAGGATTTTGAAAGCTAGTTATTGCAATAAAGCATACGAAAACTATCTTTTTCCTTACAGTTAGGATTATGGTGTAACTAGTAAACTCACGGGAATACAAAATGTTAAACCGCCGGTTAATTTATTATTTGTGAGTCTACAATAACTCACTTTTGAAGAAAATTAAAAGTGCATCGGAAGGTAAATATCAAATGTAATACACTTATAGATTGGACCGGGCATTTATTTACCGAAATAATACAATACATTACAACATTTTGCAAATTTGGATATCATCTCTAGAATTTACTTTACATAGCCAATCAGCAAGGAAGCTGGTGATAGGTGGTTTTCGGTTCTCAACGGGTAAAAGTTATTTAAGAAATAATACTGGATAAGAAAATTTAAAACATTTATGTGTATTCCATATAGAATAGTACACTTTGATGTACTTTTTTTAGATCTATAACGATTTGATAAACATATACGAAATTAAAAATTTATAATTGAAACATGTAAATTACTATGCATTAGTATCCATTATAGGCTACATCCAATTATACCGTTATCCGTTTTAAAACGGTACTTGTAGAACAAGGATTTACAAGCTACTTGTAGCTTAGCTTAAAGCACTGCCCGCATTCTGGTAAATTTACATATTGTGAAGAGGCTGGGGTTACCTAGGGGTTGTGACTCAAACAAAAGCTTTAAATTCTCTGTTTTTAATTCATTCATTCAGATTACCCTGTTTAGTTGAACCATTCTTATTTATATTAAATCTAACAAACTATGTATCAAAATTAACTTTCTTAATTAACATGCATGAGTAAGAAGTTACTTTTCAGAGTTTAGGTTAGATCGTTGGCTTATTGTCTACTTTAACGACATAATGTTTAAACATAAGAAGTAAACAGCGCAAACTAGTTATTGATGAACTTCCGTGAGAAGTAGATATTTATTTATATTTTATTTAAAAATGTGGACATCGTGGACTGATAGCGAACACTTAATTTGGCGGAAAATATACCAAGTGTACCGGGAAAACTGCTTGCTTTCGGTAAAACTTAAATCAAAGATTGAATTAAGGTTATACTGCAATAACGTGTTCGGAAAGTAGGTACATTGCTAGAAATTATTAAACGTATGGAATTTCAACATAAAACTATAAACAAGCTTCAAGTTATTATGGAATCAAACAGACTACAAGCATAGCGCCGCTAGCATCGCCAAAACATCAAAACATCTCGCCAACGAAATAGAAATAAATGTTATGTAGCCAAAACTTGTTGCGGCTCCCACGATATGGAACAGAAAAGTTGGACAGACAATTCCAGCCAGTGTAAAATAGATACGCCAGAAAAATAGTATATTTTATGTTTTATGTATCTGATTATAATTCTATGTTGTAATTTTATTATCATTAAGTATAAACAAATATGTATACCTAAAAAATGGGTATTTGAACATGTTAAACTTTCAAATGAAATTCCTAAAGCCGGGTTTGTTATTTTACTTCGTTGAATGTTAACCAAGGATTACCAAGCACCCTTCGATGAGACAGTAACGATATAACTGGAAGGAAAATATGCACAGGATTAATATTTCTGATAAAACATAATGTTGTCTATACCATACCATCTTATTTTTGGTATTATTACCATGAGGTTGATTACCCAGCATTACCACGTAGCGTGTAAAAATCTTTTGTTGCAACCAACCACACTCAATCCGATTGGTAACCATCAGGTTTCATTCTCAAAAGCCTTTTTTGGAATTTCTGTCGGTCGGATTCCACTTTTTTTTTGTAGATCCTCTCCATTTATACCTACAGTTAGAACTAGTATTACTTTAATTATTTATTTATATTTGTATATTATATATACATTATTAATTATTATGTAATATATTTCAATGTGCTAATTATTTGTGCCTCTAAATAAGTATTAAAATAAAACTATTTTCCTTATGGAAGGAGATCAGACTTTTCCATAATTTGTAATGCTTGAAGATATTATAATATAGGTCTTTATAAAGCAAAAAAGACTATACCGAGGTTATTGATACAATTAG
>JABXWE010012486.1:0-35083 GCA_014611495.1 Limonius californicus
ATATACGAAAGCATGCATTCGCTGTATATAGTATCGACTTCACTCTCCATTCTTGTTACTAACCAATTGCAACATTACTTGAGACTAGAAATATCTCTGTTGTAACAGATTTCATGTTGTGAAACGACCAAAATGGGTTGACATTTAATTCGATATACAAATACTTGAATTGGCTGTATATAGTATCGACTTCACTGTCCATTTTTGTTATTAACTAGTTGCAACGTTACTTTAAAATAGAAATGGTTGTATTGTAACAGTTTTCATATTTTGGAATGACCAAAATGGGTGACATTTAATTCAATATAGGAATGCGTGAAATTGCTGTATATACTGTCGACTTCACTGTCCATATTTAATATTAATCAGTTGCAACATTACCTTAAAATAGAAATGTCTGTGTCGTGACGGTTTTCATGTTGTGGAACGATCAAAATGGTTTGCCATTTAATTCGGTATACGAAAGCATGAATTGGTTGTATATAGTATCGACTTCACTGTCGATTTTTGATACTAACCAGGTGCAACGTTATTTTAAAATATAAAAGTCTGTGTTGTAATAGTTTTCATGCTCAATACTTAAGCAACCTAGAACATCATTCTAACGCGTTGGCTCTGAACTTACTAGACAATAGTGCAAATATTCAAATATTACATAGATACAAACCGCTAGACCGACCACATAGATTTGATTAATCAAATTAAGTTATTAATTAAATTAATATTATACAAACCTTATTTTTAAGTAACTTCTGTATTGTAAACCGCAGGGCTACAATCTTCATGTCATTGTATCAGGTCATTCAAATTACTAACCTAAACTTTGCTTATTGTTGTATAAATAGATTGCAGAAAGAAATATACAGTCTCAAAAATAAATTAATAGGTGATAAAAAAAAATAATACCCCATACAGCAATTTGTTTGAGAAATAAACACATAAAGTTCAAACAATTCAAAATTTATCTTGAATGAAAATAAAAACATTATGAAAACAATCACCTAACGGGAACCTTCAAATTGTCCACCATTAACCAGTTGGCATTGACCAGCACGTGTATAAACACTTTGTATCCGGGCTGACGCTTTCCATTTCTAAACGAATCCGACCCTTTAAATCGTATAAATTGCTTGGTCTACTAATGCAGAACTCGCGATTTCACATGACACCATAGGAAGAACGGCGAGAACCGTTTGGGTGGCCTGCACGATCACCTGACTTAGTGCCGCTAGGTTTATTTCTAACAATAGTAGTACAACCTAAATAATGTTTTAGTTTAAATTATGACTATCTATGTGCTCGTATGTTCATGTCGGGAACGTCCGTGTGATATCGTAGATTACAGTAGGACCCCCATATCCGCGGGTGATTGGTTCACTCCTTTCCGCGGACACCGGAAACCGCAGATAGTAGCGAACGGTATACATTTTACATCCTATACATCTCCATAATAAATTTAATTTTGGGAATACAAAACGGTATGCATGTAGAAGAATTCTCATAACAAGAGCAAATTTATTTATAACACTGTATATTTGTACTTATATTTATTTTAGATTTTGGTGCTGCGATCATCGATCACATGATTAACGATGGCCGTTACCAATACATCACGATAAAAGAGTAGAAGATGCCACTACTGAATACTGCAACCGGACAAATTATTATTTTAATTAGAAAGCAAATATAATCATAAAGTTTATAGATTCTGATAGATAATAAAGAAATCGGGTTCCATAACATAATTTTTGTTAGGATGGTAACACTTTTGACACATTTATATTCTACTTAAGTAAAGTTCTGACGGACGTCTTTACGGTTCGTGTGATGCAATACAAAGGTAACGTTATGAAATTTTTTAAACCGTTTGAAACGTCGTAAAGACGTAGAGAGTCATGACGTCAGGAAATATTTCGATGACGTGCATTACCTGATTCGTCATAAGGACTATATACGTAGATATGTAGGCAAAAAACTCAACCACGAATGCGGGCATCCCACTGTAATTCATTTTAAATATGTAATTCCTGTATCTCAGTCAATTTTATAATTAAAACAGACACCCTTAAAATTAAAAAAAAATATAAAATAACGTTTTGTTTAATACATTTTTATTAAACCCACCCGTATTTATTTTTTAAAAAGCCTGTTATCCGTTGCACAATAAAATCTTGGTATTTTGAACAAAGGGCTATTATCAAAATAAAATACACGGTTTAAATCTTTTTGTGTTATAAGAGAAAGTTTTTGCTTCAGTTATATATATTATATATTGCATGTGTATCATCGGGCACGAACATTTGTAAAACTGTACCTGCTCATAATTTAATATATTTATATTTAGAAATTACTTGATCTATAAAAATCTTTAATCAACGTTTAATGATATATAAAATGATTCATAATAATACTCTAATTTATCATAATCAGCTACGACCACGTGTTATGAAACAAGAACTCGACTGCATATGATTGATAAGAGAAAATATTTTACTTACCTTTTTCCTTCAGTCTGTCAATGTCCGTACCGTTTCGTGAGCGTTTTATTGGTTTTAAGCAACATTTGTTTGTTTCAAAAAGTCTGTGGATAATATCGTGGCCATGTGGGTGTGTTTGTGTGGTATTAAACAATGTACAATAATCGAAAGAAATAATGCAGTTTTAAATTTAACCTGCCTTTCAAGGTAAGAGTAGGTAATAATGATACTCTTTCGGATTCGAATTTTAAGTTTCGGGTTTTAAAAAGTGATTTCTGAGACTATCGAAATTAAATGAAGATTAATTTCAGCAAGTCACACTCCTACTTGTTCAAGTTTCATTTAGTTTGGTTGTAGAGAGTGGATACTAAAACATGCAATTAACAAACATAAATCTTATTAGCACTCGTAATTATTATTAGAAATATCGAAAATAAAGATCGTCTTAGTGATTACCAACACCTGGTAGGAGATGGTACGGAAAGAGGAAAGAACAATCTCCTATAATATTCAATGCTGCAAGATTATTTAATAATTTATTATAAACATCCTCAATCCAAAGGTTAATTATAATCAGAGGAATCGCCAGAGATTAATTAGAAATTGCGGGCCTGTTAGGTGACCTGCTTGATCCCCGGATCTTACACCCCTTGATTTGTTATTATGGGATTACATGAAAGATATGATCTTCAAGAAATTACGACAATGTAGGGACCTTCAAGCAGCTGTAGAACGAACTATCTAAGAAATACCACAGTAGTTTATTAGGAATGCTAGTTTGTCTGTACTGCATTCAGAATAACTAACAATTATGTGAACATTTACATGACGAAGCTGCAATAAAAAAGATTATGCAGTATTAGTGAAATGCAATTTTATTTGTGACATTTTAGTCATCGTCACTTGTCATTCCACTGTAATTTATGAGTGTATGTAATTCTTATAATTTTGAATTATTGCTTTAAAATGCAACTTTCTTTTAATTTACTTTAAGCAGTGCTTCTTCGCTGGGTATAAGATGCCAAAGGTATCGCGAAGTCACGAAAATACTAAAAATAAAAATGTACTAATTTGTTCGAATATTTGATACAAATCGAAATTAATTAGATAGCAATACAATACTTATACGTGGCATAATAAATATTATTTAGGAACTGTACAAAGAACTTTACTTTTTATTTTTTCTAACACCGAAACAGAGAGTTACGAGTAGGCCGTTTCTTCTCAAGCGAGGAATAAAATTTTCTTCCCTCAAAAATAACCGAAAAACGGCAGATTTTACCTTAGATTTGTGTGGCAGGAGATTTATAGAAACGTTTCTTGCCATTTCCTCCATGTCTTCATCACTGCTCTAATTAAAAATGCGTGAAATATTACGATTTTTTAAAATATTTTCGGATAATTTAGTTTATTTAATGTTTGTTTACAATCCGCGCCCTGGTCACTGTAGATACAACCGTAGCCGCCGCCACGATTATTTTCAGTAAAAAATAAGTCTTAAATAAGGTTTTTTTAAATCATTTTTAGTGTTAGAAAAAATAAGATGCGAAACAGGAAGAAAATGTTTCTTCTTGCCTTGGATACTTTCTTTCCCTCGCCTTCTGCTCGTGAAATAAACGGCACCCATGAGAAGAACAATACCACTTTCTTTCCTTGTTATACAAATAACTATTATTATACTACCATGAAATCTTTATCACAACACTTCTTAAACGTTATTCTAGAAGGAAAGAACTCGGTTTGTGTTCGCAACAAGCTTTTGCTGAAAAGATCATGCATGTTTCGGGGTAAGCCACAGGAAGTTTATCTATCTTCTACCACAAATGGTTGCTGGTCATATTTGTTCGGGAACAGGCAGAATAGGCCTGGTAGAAGAGTTAAGTAGGCTCCCATGGGTCAGGAAATCCAGCGTTGCGCACTTCTGGAGTGGGGGTACAGAAAAGATCAATATTGGCACCAAAGGAAGCTGAAGCCTGATTGCGTTCACAAGTTACAAACCAGACTAAACCGTCTGATTATGTCGAGCAGCTATTGGAATAACTTATCTCAGTTTAGACGCTGTATTTAGGTTATTTGCTCACCACCGATTGCTCGCTGGGAAAGATGCTCACCAACTCAGTTGCTTGCCGTCCGTTTGCTTACAGTACTAAGTGTAACTGCAACAACGCAGGAAAACTAATTCATATTTTTTAAGCAGCTTTGTTTATAATATAATATACCACATCGTCTATTTTTTTTAAATTAATTTTTATATTTTAAGGAAATATTCGTGTTTGTATGGTCATGGATGTCGTGAAAACGGCTGATCCTATCTTATAATATAAAATTAAACAATCTCTTGAGAACAAAATTTGGAACTGGTAACAGAAGATATATACTCGCATATTCTTTTTAGTAATTCGCAATTTTGATATTTAAGTGCTTAAGACGCATCGAGTGATTTTTTGCTAAATCCTCGAAATTAAAAATTAAGAACGATTCGACGTTTCAGATACTTAATTGTAAATTATACTCAGTAGCGCGCAAATAATCCATGTTTATTCTTTACAAACGTTGGATCAATACCTTGTATATTAAACACATGATTTTGTACATAACCTAGCAATTAACTGTGATCAAAAATCAAATTATTTTCCTTTACAACGAAATGGTCTGAGTGGACAACTATTTTATTAATTTTTATATCCTAAAAATGCTGTTTTTTGAATATGAAGCAATCATAACGATGTTTTGAAAAGTTGTTAATTAAAAATAAACACAGCATAAAAATCAGATATACTACTAGTTAAATATTACCCACTGCGAATTCAAATACCAGAACATGCAGCCCTGCTTTCACTATCAACATTCATTAGAAGAATGGAATGTAAGATTTTGAGAATTACCAACAGCATAGACTAAATGCCTACATATAATATTTCACTTGTCAGAATATATTAATTTGGCGGAGCTGCGAGAAATCGGTGTGGCGAGCAAATCGTTGTCGCGAAAAGAGACCCGCGAGCAAACGGGGACGAGCAAATGCTGGCGAGCAAACGGTGGCGAGCAAATGCTGTCGAGCAAACGGTAGCGAGCATATGCTGTCGAGCAAACGGTGGCGAGCAAATGCTTACTAGCAAACGGTGGCCAGCACATGCTGGCGAGCAAACGGTAGCGAGCAAATGCTTTCGGGCAAACGTTGCCAGCCAATGCTGACTAGCAAACGGTGGCCAGCAAATGCTGTTGAGCAAACGGTAGTGATCAAATGCTGTCGAGCAAACGGTGGCGAGCAAACGGTGGCGATCAAACGGTGGCCAGCAAATGCTGGTGTGCAAACGGTAGCGAGCAAAT
The DNA here is from genome assembly GCA_014611495.1 of Limonius californicus. NCBI lineage: Eukaryota > Metazoa > Arthropoda > Insecta > Coleoptera > Elateridae > Limonius > Limonius californicus. The sequence continues at coordinate 5,808 of JABXWE010012486.1, forward strand.
GCTGTCGAGCAAACGGTGGCGAGCAAACGCTTGCTAGCAAACGGTAGCCAGCAAATGCTGGCGAGCAAACGGTAGCGAGCAAATGCGGTCGAGCAAACGGTGGCGAGCAAAGGCTGGCTAGCAAATGGTGGCCAGCAAATAGGCGGTCAGCATATTTTCTGGCGAGGACTTCGGCGGCAAGCTGGTCATTGCTGAAAGCTGTTGTTTTCGTTTTGATTGCGAAACCGGAATCGGAATCGAATCTGCCGTCACAACCTATCATATTTATATTTGATTTTCAGTCCAAGTTCATGATGATGCGATGTGGATATGAATTGCCGTTAAATTTAAATTTCTTTAATTTCATATAAACGCAGTCTATCAGTATTCTTCGCTCAAATAGTTGTTGTACTTGATAACAGCCACTTTAATAGTGGGTAGTAAGATTACATTGCACGTTTAGCTGACGTTTTAAATGCAAGTTTTGATTGTCTGCAAATTGTGAGACTATGTTAAACATCATAGTTCACGTGCTTTGTATAGTATTTAGCTCACAAACACTTGTTCATTCAGTACATGGTAATTCATGTCATGGTGAGAACATTGAAGCACATTTATCTTATGTTTTATCAGAAAGTATCGTACATGTTAAGTGCATTATCGTTTTTCTATTGCAATCACCAATTTGAGGATGTTGTGGAAATAGTTATAAGATTCCAGAGTACCATAAAAGTCATAACGAAAAAAAGGTTAAAACCTGGTGTTCAAGGGGCTATGAAATATTTTGCTTATTGAACTAAAGTGATTAAAGCTGCTATGATATGAATCGGAAATAAAACCATGACGTATGCTCTAGTTATTTAAATAACTTTCACAAGAAAATTCAAATGTTAATTTATGATAAATAATTGTACAAGGTCTCCCAGTAGTGAAAAAGTTGCCCTGTAAAGGCTGTTCTGTGATCTGAGACATTTCTACATATATTTAAGTATAGATTTACATCTTGCAAATTATTTACGTAGGGCAACTGAAATATCTTTATTTGATAATACTACCGTTATTAAAAAAAAATAATTGCAAAACCCCAAAACGTTCGTAAATCGAAGATAAATTCACATTAAATTACCGTGCTTGAAACAATATACTATAACGCCAAAACAAAATGTGATGCCGGTTTCGGAAACAATTTACAACGAAACCTAAGTACACACCGTGATAACAAATTGAAATGTTAAGTTGATAATGTTTAATTTTAAAAATTTCGTTTCTTATAATATTAAGTGTCTTTATGTATCTTTGTTTAATCCATGTTACATTACCTGATGCGTGAACTTACACTCACGTGCAGTGCCAATCCTTCAGGAATTTTAATATTGCCATGACGTGTAAATACGAACACTTATTATGTACTGTTTTATCTTTCTTATTGGAATTTTATTACAAGCCCATTGTGTTTCGTATCCCCATCCCTTTGGTATTGCTACTGCTACGCCAGCGAACCCGGGCCTTTAAACTGAACATGTTTAATAAAGTAAATTTATAATTATAATCCAACCGCATTACATTTTATTGGTCGCAATAAACTGCCTGTAAATTTAATAATTCGCCAGAGCAGTTTTGGTTTAGTACCGATTGTTGAATTTACTGGATGCTTGTTTATTGTTGGCTTAGGTTAATACACGGTCATGAATTATTGTTTTAGTGTAACAACTAAAACCGAATTAGCAGTGGCAAATTCTATAATTTACATTTGGATTAGATTGTACTCCTACTCGGTTATCCACATATTTGTAGTTCCTATTTTATTACTTGCGGATGTTCAACTGAAGTCTTCTTAGTGTCGTTCGGTCGACTTATTATCAATTGCCATTAGCTAAAACACAAATTGTGCAATTCCGCCGAGAATGTTTCGTTTCAGCATCTTGGACGCTAACTTCAGTGTGTTGTGTTTATAATAGCAAATGCCATAGACTAGGAAGTACAAACCAGTTGTAGGTGGGTCACTGTCAGGTGTTACTAACATTGCTCTTTATTCGTGCTGTTCGCGATCCATTCATTTCAGCAGAAACGTTCGTAAAAGTTTTGGCCGTGAAAAGTTCTAAGCGTATTTTGCGTAAGGAAAATAGTATCTAATGTATCTTTATGCATTACAATAAATCAGTTTAAATATTTAAAGTTAATTCGATTTCAGGAAAATGTACAAAATAAAAATATTCTCAATAGACTTATGTTAAAGGATAGTGGTGTGGGTGGTGGTGTCAATCAATTTTTTTTTAATATGTCCAAACATAGATTGAATCTGACAGTAGAGCAGTTTATATACAGGGTGTCCTTTAAATGCCTTAAAAGCTTCAGGTATAATTTTTCCTTTATGAATGCTTAAAACAAATCTTCAAAAAAAAGTAGGTATTTGGAGCTTAGTTTTCTTGTACGAGAGTGTTAAAGTTCATATTTTTAAAACAGAATTTCATGGAAACAATAACGAGAACTTTAATGTTGCACGTATCTGCCGATAAGTGACTGACTGCCACTTGATTATGTAAAAATTAATATTGAGTTGACGCTCTAGTTGCTCTTCTGGAAGTACTGTTAAAAATGATAAATTTCGTAAATACTGCATTTGACAACAGTGCAGGCCATGGTATTGTGATGAAAAGTAGAAAATTTGTTTTTCGACATTTGTCAAAATGCTTCATGTAATGTCGGCCTACTAATTAAATTCTCCATAAATGCAAAGACATCGTCAACGTTGCCAAGTATAATATTCTTTAAGTGTCTCGTGTGAGGAAACTAAGCACTATAGGAAGTTCGTGTTAGTGTTTTTGAGGACTGTATTTCTTACAGAAGAGTGCTACCTGAAGCTTTTAAGGTATTTAAAGGACACCCTGTATAAGGTGTCCCAGCTAAATCAGTCTGCTATAAATAACTTTGTATACGATCAAATTTTAAAACAATTGTCGAGACAAGTCAAAAATAGTATGAAGGGGGATATCTTTTAGTAGTTTGATTGTACAAACAACATGAAAACGTTTGAATTTCTATATTGTATTCTTGCACATTAACGGTGGTGTAAAGATGCTAATGGAGAAATCAACAGAATACAACCTTCAACTACACTTGGCGTTTGTTGATTATGAGAAAGACTTTGACTCCATAGAGCATTGGGCAATCATAGAAGAACTGGACAAAGCACGTGTAGACCACCGATACGAAAATCTACTGAAAAACATATATCAACGAGCGACATCGACAATCAGACTACATGAAGACTCACAGAAAATATATATTAGAGAGGAATACGACATCGTGACACAATATCGCCCAAACTATACCTTTTTGCTTTGGAAGGGATCTTTAAAAAATTAGCATGGGCAAATATAGTAGTCAACATCAATGGCGAAAGACTCTCCCACTTGAGATTCGCCGACGACATAGTACTAATCGCTGAAATGGAAGAAGATCTGAAAAAAATGTTAATAGAATTAGAAAAAGAATAAAGTAGCATCGGCCTAAAAATGAAGTTGGAAAAAACAAAAATAATGGGTCCTCAAAACCTACACATTACAATAAATGGCACTGATATAAAAAAGGTCAAAAACTATATATACCTAGGACAACACATTGAAATAGGCAAACGAAACCAGGACACTGAAATCGAAAGAAGAAGGCGAATAGGCTGGGCGTCGTTCGGAAAACTCTCCCACATAGTGAAAAATAAAAAGATTCCACTGCACCTTAGGGCAAAAATATTCGACGAGTGCGAACTATAAGCTATAACATATAGAGAACAAATGTGGACTCTCACAAGACATACATTGGAAAAATCACAAAAAACACAAAAAGCAATGGAAAGAGTGATGGTGGGCATTTCACTAAGGGACCGCAAACGAAATAAATGGGTCAGAGATAAAACAAAGGTTACCTACATTATAGAGAGAATTACACGGATGAAATGGGAGTATGCTGGCCAAGTCGCAAGATTGAAGAACCCCCGATGGAATAATAAAATCATAAGCTGGAGAGCATGGACAAGGACAAAAAGCAGAGATAGACCAATTATGCGCTGGTGCGATGACATCAAGAAAGTGGCAGGATTGAAATGGATAGCAGCTGCACAAGATAGAAAAAACTGGAAAATAAAGATGGATGCTTATGCTCAATACTGGGCGCGACAGGGCCTATAAGAATAAGAAGAAGATTCTTGCACATGTTGTACTTGCGCAATTATAACTGACGTATACAATAAAATCAGAGACTTGTGTTCTACTTTCTAATTAAGAGTAACGAGTGATAAAAGTTTCAAGTGCGTTTCTTCGTCCATTTGCAAGTAATTATGCCAATCACGAGGGTATATTGTCCATTCATTAAAAGATCAGTGTGTAAATATCTTTTTCTTTTCTTAACCAGTCTTTGCACCACAAACTACATTTTTTTTGTTGATTTATTTTCCTGGGAAAAACATCGAAAGTAGTTAAAACGAGTGCGTCGTCATCGTCCGCCAATGGCATTCAAGTGTAAACCAGTCCTGTTCAGGCATACTTGTACCGTATGGAGGCTATCTGGCAGTCACGTATACTTGTACAATAAATTTGTACAAGCATACCATACAAGCAAGCAGTTACGTGTGTAGCCGACTTTAATTGACCATACCTCTATGCCACAGCGGACATCGCAAGAGAGTGTGGTGTAAGTTTGGGGGCAATAAATAAAATTCAAAAACAGAAAAGGGAAATTGGGTTAGTTGAAGTTTAGAGGAAAATGTGAAAGAGAAAGGCTACCATCAGAATTGAACAGCTTTTTGATGAAAATAGCATAATTGATCCTAGGAAAACAAATTTCCCCAACAAGACTTCGCTACTGCTGTGAGTGAGGAGAAGGCTTACTAAATCCCGAATAAATGTAATTCGACCTCAAAAAAAAGCAACTGCTAACTGCTCGAATGATGAAGAAGAGCTTTTGTGGCCCAAGAAATAGTTGGACTTCAAACGATCAAAGGAAGTTGTTGTTCTCAGGTGCGACACATTTTTTTTTAGTGCGGGTGTAGCAGTTACGATACGTTAGAAACTCCAACAACAGAACTCTTACAGCAGCTGATATTGATCACAGTAACACATCTCCTAAAGAAGATGCTCGAGGGTTGTTTTCCCTACATGAGGCCAGGAACTCTCGTACCAATCGAAGGTATGACGGATAGTGTGAAGTACGAGTTACGGGAACGTCAATTGGTCAACAATTTAGAAAAAGTTGTTCTCAACGGTGAAGTAATTTTCCAGCAAAATTCCGCTCCATGCCACAAATGAAAGGCAATGAGGAAATATTTTAGCGATGGAAATATCCCCCACCTCGATTGGCTTGGGAATTCAGCGGATTTGAATCTAATACGGAATGTGTGGGCTGTTTGAAACGCTAGGGTTCGAAAAGTGGACTGCACAACAAAAAGCAAGATAATACAACAGTAATTCGGGTTTTGGGACGAAAAAATTATAGAATACTGTAAGAAACTATTTGACTTTATGCCAAAACGAATACAGAATTTAATTCACGCAATATTCTTAGTAAAATAATGATTCGTGTTTATATGTAAATAATTCATTTGTAAACTATTATGATCGATAAATATTTTTTTATATTTTTCCATTGTTCACATTCATTTGCACGCGGTTGTAGTTTTAGCTCCTGTATCGGAACTGTCACTTCTACTAAGTTCGTCTAAATAATTTATATACAGGATGTTTAAAATAACACTGATCAAAAAGTAATCCATTATGTCATTTAAAAACGTTTTTATGGACTTCGGTTCGAAAAAGTTTCGTTACAGAATTACAGCTTAATGTAACAATACTTTTTTTATATAATTAGACATTTTTATTTCTGATTTAAAAATCTTATTTGCCCTATAAAAATAGAGCATAAAAACAAAAAAAACACCTAAGCTACTAGCTAGAAACTAATAACAAAACATAAATATTACAACTTTTTAAACCAGGAGGTTTTACTGCAATAAAAAAAACTTTTAAACGCAAAAGATAGAACTAATGATTTGTTGAAATCAGGTGTTTACAAATTAAACTGTTCACAGTGTAATTCAGTATACATAAGCCAAACCATTGGAAATTTTGATACCAAATAATATAATAAAATTTTTACACTTCTGTGATGATAAACGTAAATTGGATATACTCGAGGCCTTTCAAATTCATAAACACACTTTAGCAAACACACCTTTAATGAATGAGCAAATTGCGCTCATAAATTCCCCGCTATTGGAAGTTTTGGAATAGAAGACCAAAGCCAAGTCCGAAATCAAGATCCAGTGTGCTGTTGCCCTAACCACAAATGCTTATAATATTAAAAATTGCTTTTGAAAATAACATACAAAATGTCGAAGTACCTTCTTCTTCTTCTTCTTCATCTTTTAGATAGACCAGTGGCCTGTTTAGTTCAGTGAATTTCTTCATATTTTACAGGGTCGCGCCGGTTCTATCTTCCCATTTGGTAACAAGTCTCTGGATATCCTGACTATCCTGTTGTCTCGCATGCTGGATATGTGGTGGTTGTTCCATTCTGTGCGTCTTCTGGTGGCCCAGCTGTATATATCTTGTATATCACATTCTTGCCGTATGGTTTCGCTTCTTACATGGTCACGGAGGGTTTTTCGTCTCGTAATATTATTAGCTGGGATATCTTTTGCGCTATGAACTTAGTTGTTAGTTCGAGGGCTGTGCTGAGTAGATTAATTCCGCGGTAATTTTCAGGTTCCTGTTTTTCCCCTTTCTTGAATATTGGTATAACAATATTAGTTTTCCATTCCTCAGGTATACTTGAAGTAGTATTGATTTGTTGTATTAACTGCATCAGTTGTTCTCCCAAGTTCTTTTCTTCATACTTCAACATTTCGTTTGTTATACCGTCCTCCCCAGGCGCTTTTCTATTCTTTAACGTTCTTATCGTGTTGATAATTTCATCTTCACTCACTTCAACAACGATTCTTACTGCTTGTTGTTCTTCCTCTATTTCTTCCTCATCTGTAATATATAATTTTTGGAAGTGCTTGACAGGTTTTCTTTAATATTTTTGTGGTCTGTACATATTATTTGACTTCTTTTCGTTTGTTGCGGATCATTTTCCAGCTTAATTTCTGCTGCCCGTAGAAGTCTTTCTGCATTCCCAGTAGTTTCTTTTTATTTGCCTAATACATGAGTTGGTTTCATTTCTTACAAGTTGGTATTTTCGGTAGTCTTCGGCAATTTTTATATTTTTCTATGTGAGGTAAGCCTTCCTTTTTATTTCTGTTATCTGCTTCACTTCATCGCAGAACAAGGGAGTCTTATATTTAGATTGTTGGTTAACGTTAATTTTCCTCGTACCTAATGCTTCTCTTGCTGCAGCGGTGATATTCGTTCTTATCTTTTCCCAGCTTGAGTTTACATCATCATTATTACATATACTGTTATTGTTAATATACTGTTGCAGTCTTCTTTTATATAAGTATTGTATGCTGTCATCCTCTAGCAGCTCTTTGTTTAATCTTTCTTCATACAGGGGTTCTTTTTTGTTATTTTTTGGTATCCTCATGCACATGAGCAAGCTGTGGTCACTACCGATGTCTGTTAGATGGATCTTGTTGTTTGATATAATTTGGTCAATCATAGATTGTTGATATCTTGTGTTCTGGAAAGTATATTTATATTGTAACTTGTGATCGAAATAGGTACTCTTAATTCTGAGGTTATTTTCTATGCATAGTTGCACGAGCATGTTCCAGTTGTCATTACAGATGTTTTCGTTGAATCTTTGCTTTACTTCTAGGATGATGTGACTACTAATCCTTGCATTGAAGTCCCCTAATATTAGCACTGGACATTGTTGTAGCATTAAGTTGATGTTATCTTCCAGTGTTTCGTAAAAACTTTCTCTAACTTCTCTCTGTTTACTCTCGCCTGGGGCATATATGTTAAGTATATATAATATAGTGTTTTGTATTTTGAGCGTGGCACACAATATTCTTTCTGATATAAACTTAAACTCGTCGATAGAATTTTCATAATTTTTGTGAATTAAAAGACCTACTCCTTCTTTCGCTCTTTGTTCTTTCTTTACTCCGCTATAAATTAGAACATAACTTTGGTATGGCACTATACCGTTGCCCTTCTTTTTAGTTTCAGAGATTGCGCAAAAGTCTATCTTATTCCTTTCCAATTCTATAATCACTTCCTGGTCTTTTCGGTTGCATGCTCTTATTTTCCAACTTCCAAGTTTTATGTTATCATTTCTCCATTTTCTTTTTTCCGTTGTCTTGCACAGGTTGTCAACTTCTTATCCGTCCTAATCCGAGGCTCTTTCTTACTGGTTCTAGGAGCAATTTGAGTTTTACATCCCTAAGTAGGGTGCTGGCCTGGCTCAGAGACGTTCCCTCCTCGTTTCTCAACCGGGCTTGGGACCGGCTATGGCGGAGTTTCGAAATACCTATAATGCTGAAATAAATATCGTTGAAATTGTGATTATTATTATTTTTAAAATATATTCATAACAATTACTTCCAGTTACCAATTTTGTTCGTTTTGAATGGTGTATTAGCTTTCAAATACGCTAAGTCTAATAAACATTTTAATCTATAATTTGTATAGTATACAGAAATTTTAGAGTCATTTTAAGCAATTAGTTTTAATCGCATCTTCATGCCGTACTGAGAGATTTATTGTGCCTTATGGGCAGAGAAAGGTGTAATGTTGAAAGCGCGGAACTCCAGCAAACACATTTTCTATGCTGAAATAGAAACTACCAAGTCAAGTGAATTACTGGAGAGTTGAAATTTCTTCATCGGGCGAAAAGCACGCAGTTTTCTGCATTCTTGAGATGGCCGCAAGATCAATGGCACTCAAGTCGTCGTTGTGTACATTTACGGGCGTATCACGTATGTCTAATCCAATCTTTGGAACTCTCCGCGCTGCCTTATACAGAAAGAAATTCCTGGGCTCTTCTTTCACTCTCATTTCTGTGAGGTTAACAGACGAACGTTTGCATAATATCTGCAATTTTTATTTTCGACGTTTCACCCCTCGGCACCGAAATTTCCATCCGGTGGTTGTGTAAAACGCACCGGTTTCATCGATGATGTTTCGCAAATGTTGGAAGGTGTAACGCAAATTGCGTAAATGCGTCGAATCGAAGACCGAATTGGGACGCCATTAATATTCAACGCTAAATTGCTCAAATGTCGATAAACCAATCTGAAATGCACAGGCACACTAAATTTTGTATCGTCTAGTTTTGAAGGTACGATTCATTCGAAAAGCTTCAGTTAGCTAATGCGATAATGTATTGTCATTAATTCGATTAAACTTATATCTAGCAAAGATCTCTTTGTTAGATATTAACAAAATTCTACGGTTCTACTATTAATTTTTTTAATGTATCAACTTTTTGATGTTACGGTTACTAAATATTTTCTAATTCTTTAAAGAAGTGCGTTTTAAAATATCTCTAAAAATTTCTCTATTTAATGCCCATTAACTATTCTTTTTCAATTTATTTAAAGAGCCCACGACTTACATAAATGTTTTATGCTTTCCATTAAACTATTTCAATTTAACCTTTTAACTTAAACTTATAGATCGTATTTTGTAAACCTACATTTAACGAACTTATAAATAACGGTTGCGTATTTAAAAAAATTTAAAAATTCAAAGATTGACTTAGAAAATGGCAGAAATTGTGGAAACAACAACCACAACAACAATCCTGCAAGAATTTAAAAAAAAAGTACATAATATTTTACATTCTGGAACATTTTAAATGCTTTGTAGTTGTCAAAAGTGTTAATTTTTACATACAGGGCGACACTGCTTTGTATATATTTAACCAGGTTTAAACAACTTTTATTACACCTTAATAATTGTCATGGTTTTTACAAATTCAAGGTAAAAATATTGAACATGAATTAAAGCAAAGCAATCTATCTATTTCAGTGGGAGGAGGGAGGCTTTCATATTTTAAATGCACAATTCTAAGTTAAGTAATACAGATAAGCAAAATTAATAGTTAGGGTGTACAATGGGCGATATATGGCCTGACTTCAAAGAGATGTTTGGAAAACAGCGTCCTAGATCTCTCCTAATCAAAAACCAACTAACCAACCAATACAGGAGGCACAAATTTGAGATCTGGAAATAAATAAGTTCACTTCGTTTGAAAACATGTATTCTTACAAACAACAAAGTTGTTTCAGGCACTTTGGCTAAATATTAATCAATACGCAGAAACAAAAAAAAATTAAATTCGTCGCAGCATTCAACAGCATCTGGAGTTGCTATTCGTGAGTTTGGTTTGCGTATTCCCATTGTTACTAAAAACTAAACTAAACGCGGAGTTCAAATAAAATCGTTTATAAAATATGCACAAAATCAAGTGGCGTCGTCTGTTAGTCTGCTCTTTTAAACCGCATTAATATTTTGAAAATCAGGCAAACCAATTCAAGCTCGTTCTGTAATTTTACATTTTGATATATTACATACATTAAGGATAGAAATGAGGTTATAAGTCATAAAACAGAAATTTTCTACAGAGTAACAAAACACAGTAAAGCGGTAGTTATACCAAGAAATGATAAAAATAACAAATAATTTAAAATTTAATTTTCTAAATGTTCAGTTAAGAAGTTTCCAAGTTTAGAAGTTTTTAATTTGACTGGATATTAAATAAGATAAATTATGTATTTTGACTACTGAGGAATAAAATGTACAAGTTTAAGAAATTTGAAAACTTTTGTGAAGTAAAAGAATTTAATAATTATTTGGCCTTCTCTTTTTAAATGTGAAATAATGTATTTTTTGCTCACTGGAGTTTCAAAAGTAATATGTAGAATAGCTAATTGCGATTAGTGATTGTTTTAACATTGTATAAATATAACAAACTCCATTTGTTTGAACAAACACAGCAATAAAAGTTGTAGGGGTAGTCATGAATTGAAAAAATATTAAGGACTTGCTATTATGGGGATCGTAAAGGGAACCAACATCAAAACATTAAATGGGACTTATTGCATCGACAAAACCGTTATATTCGTTTCCCTGTCCATCATGAGGCTAACGATCGTCTTCGTTAATGTTAGAAAGCGAACTGCATCCAATGTAAAAGACAATACGTATAATCTACAATAAAATAAATTTGAGGCGGTCTTGGCATTGTTCTGTTTGTAAGAAAATCAGATAAATCTTGATATTGGGGTTCTACGGCTTATATTTTTAGGAGGTGTAGTTTGTAATAAGGTGAAAAAATTTCACTAAATAATTTCCTCATATGTCATAGAAGTAGATTGATTTTACCATATTTTTACACTAGTCTGGCAATTTTTAACACAATTTTTATGATTTTTGATAATTTCTTTCACCTTATTTCAATCTTTGATATGTTTTCTACTAGTTAAATAAACCACGAGTGAAGAAGTCGCTACGGTGACAATAGAAAACGCTATATTTAGCTTATTTAAGTCACTTTAGTAGCTGCTTAACACCAACTTCATACGCAACCAAAACATTTTATTACTTTAAGCCACCTAGCATTATCCTTAGTCTTCCTAGAAATGTATGTACATCTACCATAAAGTTATGCTATTGTGTTACTGGACAACGCAAAATCAACATTGAAGCCGAGAATCTAAACACCGTGTAGGCTTTGGATTTAATGTATGGTGTGAAATATTATTATATAGTTTAATTAGTTCCAGAATCTATGATAATTTGTTCAATACTGAAACATATACTCGGCTTTCGAAGCAATACATAAATTGCAATTTCTGCGAGACAGAACACCAATTCCAACGCAAGAATTGCTTGGAGTTATCTGTGGTAAACAGTTTTCAAATCGAAAAATGGTACCTCTGTACTGACTAGATCGCCTAACCTTATCCCATTTGATTTATTTCTTTTGAGTTACATGAATAGGGGCCTGGATAGACGAGTGGTTCTCCTGCTTGTAGCCAAGGCCGCAGAGAAATCCAGGATGTTTGGGCGTGGGTTCGATACCGCGCCCCAACGACACCGGTTTCTTTTAGGTATAGATAATTTAAGTTACGTTTAGCCAAGATACAATGAGCACCAGTGACTTCAGTGCCCAAAGTACCAAAAAAAATTACATGAAAGATGAAATTTATATGCACATACCTTCAACAACATTAATCATTTAGGATAGATTATAATGGATACATTCCAAACAGATCCCAGCACAATACTAGATGATTCTATAATCACGACTTTTAATATGAGTCACTTATATTTGTAGTAAAACGACAATATATTCCAACTCTACGTAAGTTCAGTTTAATTACTGCTTTGTTAAACTTACTGTTATTGCAAAACAAAAACCAACAAAAGTGCTTGTTGTTTTCGAAAAATTACGATTTCCGTTGGATAACATATCTTAATGGTACAAGAATAATACAGTTTTGGAAAGAAGAAGAAAAATGCTATAAGAATTTAATAATAATTTACTCCGGTCCCATATAAAAATGAGGTTGGTGACATTTCCGAAAAATATTACAGTTGTCTAAAATTTTTAAATTACGATTTACGATTACGATCTTAATATTATATAAAATAATCAAATAAACACAACAGAGCCGGGGAGAGTTAAATCAGAACTATGGAAATATGGAGGAGACAAACTGACTCAAATACTAACAAAAATATTTCAGAAAATCCAAAAAGGAGGCAATATTCCACTAAAATGGAATATAACACATATATATGGTCAATATTTAAAAAAGGAGACAACAAAGAATGTGGAAATTATAGAGTTATCAGCATAATACCATCTACCTATAGCAAGAATTTTTGGAAGGATTATAAAAACAACAATACAAGAAGATATGATGGATTTACAAGAAGAACAGTGCGGTTTTAAAACACATCGCTACTGCCAGGATAATAAATTTTGTAATACAAATAATAGAAAAGAATAAAGAGAAGAACATAAACACACACATGACCTTCATTGACCTAGAGAAGGCGTATGATAACGTAAGGGAAGAAATCTGCCCTGCAATACGAAGTCTACATATAAAGTAAAAATGGATTAACATAGTAAAAAAGATGTACAAAAATCCAAAAGCAAAAATTTAAAACGGAAAATGAATGTCTCAAAATATTGATATAGTTAAAGGACTTAAACAAGGATGTACAACCTCGCCATTACTATTTAATATATATACATATATAAACAAAATAACACAAGAGTGGAGTCGTAAGTGTCAAGGGAGAGGAATACAAATAGGAAACAAAGAGCTACAAACACTTTTATTTGTGGACGACATAATGATCTTTGCAAAAACAAAAAGAGATATGGAACGCATGGTCGAACTACTAGAAGAGGTATTTAGGGAAAAGGGCATGAAAATAAATTCTTATCAAACAGAATATATGTGCATAGGAGAATACCAAAACGACATTCAGATAAGAGACCGCACCATTAAACACTGTGGAGTCATTCAAATGTCTAGGGGCTACCATCAAGAGTAAAGGTACGGTGGAAGAAGGCATAAATAATAAGTTTAGGATGGGAAAAGCAGAAACAATAGCACTACATGGAATTATGTGGAGTAAGGACTTGACAAAGGAAGCCAAAAGACATATTTACGATAGTATTGTGCAAAGTATAACAATATACGTGGGAGAAACGTGGGCAATAACAACTAAAATAAGGGATAAAATATGAACAGTAGAACTCGATTGTCTAAGGAGATGCCTACAAGTTACCAGAGAAGACAAATGAAGAACCGAAAAAATATGGCAAAAAATGGAAATCACGTCGTCAATTACGATAAATCTGGAAAATCGCGCTTTGACATGGTATGGGCACGTTGAGAGGATGGCGGAGGAAAGATGGCCGAAAACCATACTTCATTGTGAACCACGAGGAAAAAGAAGGCGAAGAAGACCACCCCTAAAATGGAAGACACGTCAATAAAATAATGGAAGAAAGGCATCTTACATCGGGAGATTGGGAAGACAGAAATTTTTGGAAGCTGAAGACAACGAACCATAGAAGAAAAAGTCTAGGAAGAAGAAGAAAAATATTATTTAACTATTATTCCTATATGTGTTCAGACTGATGACTAAAATGGCAATTGGAAATGTCATTATAATATTAATAACAAGTAAGCCCTGTCGTCAGTTGTGTTTCAATCAGATCTCAATTTGTTATAACCGATAGAAGGAAAATCCTACACACAATATATAAATATTATTTTCCACATTTTGGACATTTCTTTAACGTTACTCTGTTTTCATGCTATAATTTTTGTAAATATTTTGTTGTGATTATTAATGTTTTGCTTACAACAGGAAGTTTACAGTTTGAGTGCGTTTTACATCTTAATAAATGAATTACTCTGTCATAACATTTACAGTAATAATAAATGTATTAGAGCAAACAATATTTTCTTGTAAAGGTATCTAATTAATTATTGGCTGTTTACTAAATAAAACTGCTGGAATTGGCGAGGTGCGGTAAAGTGGTATTCTACGTTTGGAAAAATCCAAATAACTGCAGTGATAGGCCGAGTTTCATATTCCACAATTTTCTGTTTAATTTTCCTTCTGCATACCACCATTAACCAGCTGCATTGCAAGCACCGGTACTTCCTTATATAATTTCGTAACGTAGGATAAAAATCGGAAAGCGCGAAATAGAGTGTAGATGATTTAATATTTTTAAGTCTGAACATGTTAGGCATATTTAATTTTTTTTAATTTCCCCTTTAACATTAGTTATAACATCATTTAAATGATCTTTTCCTTATTTCAATAGAAAATCAAAGAAACCTTTGCTATAATAGGAATACGACTAGACCAAGAAAAATCTACATGTGGTTTCTCCCTTTCGACATTTCTCAACGACGCAAGACTGATGTCAATGCCAGTTAGTAAGTACACCTGAACAATGAATAATAAGCTACACTAAAAAAAATTTAAAACATTAATTTATGTTCTTGCATCCGATACATACTGTTACAAAAATAATAAATTCATATCTTAATTAAAGGTTATTTGTTCGATATATGAATGGAAATATTTAGGCGTATTGCTTTGCAAATAAAGCGCTCTCTCCTGTACATTCACTTTAAATATTGCTTATAAGCTCATATATCTATAAAATAAAACGTAGAGTTGGAAAAGCAACATGATATGTTTGTAAGACTTTCTATGCAATAAATTGCCATTCCAATTATTAAAACTAAATAGTACTTTACTAGGAATTTCATAGAAATAAATATTTTAATGAGCATCTGATAAAGTTATTTATGTAACTTTGAAACCAGTCATATGAAAACTGCCGATAATTGCTCAAATAAGCAAGAGCTTACTACAGGAACAGGAAATATTGCGCAAATGAAAGAGACAGCACATCAACAGCTTCTTTTGGCGCTACTAGAACAATGACTGCAAAGGAATTTAACGAACTGCTTTCACTAGTAATTAGCTAAATGATTAATTTCACTAAGGATATTACCCATTTCATTCCAGTTATAAAATTAACAACAGTTATTTCAGTTCAAGAAGACGGAAGAGGAGATCGCTTTATATCTAATTTACATCGTGGTACATACAAAGCTCAATAACTGCTAGATTAACGTTGCTGTGAGTGTGACATTTAGAATAACAATTAGATTACTATGTAAACTATCCGAAAAAAAACCCGATATCAAATTAACAGTATGTTCCCGTCCTTGAAAATTTTCAATTTTAAGATAGCCTTAGCCGACCTGGTAATGCAAAATCAAATATAATGTTTACATTGACACTTTCCCTGCCCATCTTGAGGTATAGAACCGTCTACCTGAACACTGAAGAGCTAACTGCAGCCAATATAAAGGAGCAATGCCCATAGAGTACCACTAAGTAAATTGGTTAAAGGGTCTTGCCATTATTCTCCTTCTTCCTCTGTGTATAAGCCAATAGCCTGTTGTTTACCTAAATGGAATGGAATGGGTTTTCTGGGTGCTCTTTGCGCGTATGGCGGGCAGAAGACTAGCTTAACCCTTCGAACAGAGAACAGAAATTCCACACCATGATTGATTACTACGATTTTATGAAAATTGATAATTTTTTTACTTAGCGTGCGTATTGTTACCGATTGGCATACAACCGTGAACGAGCGTTTCCTGTTGAGGGAGATATATGCATGCGCAAGTGTTGTACCTTGTATCGAATGGTTGTCCGCCAAAATGTTTACAATGCTTTCCTATGGAAACAGTCGCCAGTTTGCATATTCCAACCACTCGATTTTACGCCCAGCTAACTATGAGAATTTATGAATGGCACTTTTTAAATATACTGGCCGTTTCTCTGAAAGAATTTCATGAACATCATTATCAATTATCATAATACGAGACCGGATTCAAGATCAAATTGACCTTCGTGCCTTGAGTCACATCATAATATATAACATAACCTCTCATTTGAACGTTCGACAAAATTAATTTTGGCAAATATTGTACACTGTAAATCTTGATATTACTTTTTTGTAGCTACTTCTTTGCTTGCTTTATCTCTTACGAGACGTAGCGACCTTCTCTCATATGCCTATGTTACTACTTTAAAGCGCCACAGACATAGAGGACCTACAGCATAACGTGGGCCACTGAAAGTGTAAACACTTCTACTGCAGGGAAGATTTACTAGGCAGAATACCTCGCTATTTGCATTTGCCTTGCGAGGGAGAATGGCCAAGGGGTCTTGATTTTCCAACTGTTTATCGAAGTGTTATCAGTGACTTACCGATCTTGGACCGTAATATACTATAGCAATGTTGCCATATCGTGGGTGTTGGAAAATACAAAACATTGCAAGATGCTATATTTACAACATTTAAATAATTTTATTTACGTATATATGTAGCAAAGCGACCTCTATAAGAAAGTGAAGAAACTAAACTGTATATCCCAGAATAATGGGTGTCAATATAGCTCCCGATCTATTTTTTATTACACGAGATTACTGACAATTTCGAAGCATAGGACGAATTTATACATAAGAAACACTGTGTCACCCAAAGTCGAGTGCCTCTTGGTATTTTTGGATGCCACAATAGCAATGAGC
The DNA here is from genome assembly GCA_014611495.1 of Limonius californicus. Lineage (NCBI taxonomy): Eukaryota > Metazoa > Arthropoda > Insecta > Coleoptera > Elateridae > Limonius > Limonius californicus. The sequence continues at coordinate 22,883 of JABXWE010012486.1, forward strand.
AGGCGGTTTGGGTGTCTCAATGACAAATTTTATGTATATATATATATATATATATATATATGTGTGTGTATGTGTATGTGTATGTATATGTATATGGATATATATGTATATATACAGGGTGTCTCAGAAAGAATGGACCAGCGTTTAATCATAGATTCTTTAGGTAAAAATAAACCGATTAAACCTAATATACCTTAGGCAGAAAGTCCTTTCTTAAGAAGTTATAGGGCCTTAAAGTTTAATTTTTTATTTTCTCTTTTTATTGTAATTTCCACAAATCTAAAGATATTTCTTTGAAATTTGGTATACATACTTATCATTATGTAGTACAGTCACAAAATTATTTTCATTAACCAGACTTGGCCATAAGAGGCACTTAACCTACCACTAAAATTTTATATTAGCTCTAACTTTGTTATTAGTGGAAAATTTTAGGTTAGTTTCTGAAAAAAAATTAAAAATTACAAAAATAACGTACTCTTAGTTCATACGCGTAAAGGCAACCGTTTGCCTTAAAATGCCTGTCCAAGTTTTGGGTTGTCGTTACGACGTGCAATTAGGGTAAAGAACAATGCTAAGTCAATTAAATACTTTGGTGTTATAGAAATTGTATTGTTAATTTCTGTTTTGTGTTTTCGAAAATTCCTCCACATTCGTTATGTCGACGCATTATCGTAAACAAAACAGAAATTAAAAATACTATTTCTACAACACCAAAGTATTTAATTGACTTAGCATTGTTCTTTACTGTAGGTCACAAGTACTACCCATTGTTTTTGCGATCATAGCTACCTGATAATTGCATGTCGTAACGACAGCCCAAAACTTGGGACAAGCATTTTAAGGCAAACGGTTGCATTTACGCGTATGAACTAAGAGTGCCTTATTTTTGTACTTTTTAATTCTCTTTCAGAAAATATCATAAAATTTTAAAATGTTCTACTAATAATAAAGTTAGAGCAAATATAAAATTTCAGTGGTAGGTTAAGTACCTCTTATGGTCAAGTCTGGTTAATGAAAATAATTTTGTGACTGTACTACATAATGATAAGTATGTATACCAAATTTCAAAAAAATATCTTTAGATTTGTGGAAATTACAATAAAAAGAGAAAATAAAAAATTAAACTTTAAGGCCCTATAACTTCTTAAGGAAGGACTTTCTGCCTAAGGTATATTAGGTTTAATCGGTTTATTTTTATCTAAAGAATCTATGACTAAACGCTGGCCCATTCTTTCTGAGACACCCTGTATACCTAATTTTCCAATTGCAAAGACAAATAATGCTAAAAACCCGAAGACTATAGAGTAGCAAGCCTAATGAACCGCATTCAGAGTGAGTGGGTGCATGCTTGCATAGCTGTGTACGTGCTCGCGCGCTTGTATGTGTGTGTGTGTGTCACTTTGTATTTCTATGTGGTGGTCATTTGACTGTAGGGAGAACTCTATACCTACTGATTTAATAACAAGGGCTCCAAACTGCGGGAACTGCCGTGCACTTCTCGTCCAGAGAAGCTGCTCTTGACAGAAGTACCGCGGTGGTTTGAGGTAGGTTTGCTTAGGGAAACGTCTGTGTAGAACTCCATGTTCCTGGACAAAAGAGTCCGTGTCCGTCTGCGCAGCCAGTGAACACTCTAATGGCTACGCCACTGCTGCTTTTTCTTTCAAAATGATAAACTGATCGTTCTTTGTAACATCTGATCGAAAGCTTTCAAATTCGGGAGGTCTAAAACACATTTTTGCATGTGTGAGATTGAACTATAAACAAATGCCAATTTAAATCACTGTCAAATTAAAATAATTTGTTTACCTGTCAAACTTTGTTAACCTGGTTGTTGTAATTAATTTGTGGTTTATTGTTGTTGGCTATAACAGTATTTATTTTAATTTTATTTGAAAATGGTTTTTGTTTAGCTTGTGTTTATATTCGAAAAAAGAAATGTAATGTACGGCCGGTACGTAACATGACAACGACGACATGCCTTATAGCACTCACAACCAACCCTAATTTACAAACTTTTTGATCGCTCGTTATTATCGTCTTCTAATGAGCGTGCATGAACGAGGAATGCAGTCCTTCCGAGAAAATGCGGCTACTTGATACGGGAATACTTACGGTATTATCCTGGATTATCCCGGATAAAAACGTAAGCTGCATATCGAAACTATGGAATGAGCCAGGCTGTGTGCTTACTATTGCGTTTCCTTCTAAGAAGTGAAATCCCTCTACTTCAGCCGCCTTATACACTCTCGTTAGCCGTTGAATATATTGTAATTAATCATTGATCGTTAATAGCCTTTTCTGTCACAGTGTTGATTATCGGCCATTTCAGACCCAAGCCAGAATCGACGTTATGCTCAGAAATCGAGCGCTGTACCAACTGTGCTACCACCACACCTTGTAGTGTTAACTGTTTCATCATCATCATCATCATAAATATAAATTCAATTTTTTCTTTATTGAAAGTGGGGAAACTGTAAAGTTTAATGTTATAATCTGATATCTTAAATTTCAGTATAAGCATTTTTAAATGGTACAAACACTTGCATTTAATAAATAAGTCGATAGAACAATATAATTCCGATGATCAAACTGCCAATTAATCAAATTATTTCCGGCTCGGTCTTTCGTGTTAAATGTTTCGAAAATGTTAATTTTTAATTACACTTATTTACTGTATTTCGCCTGTTTTAAAATAAATACAATAAAATAGCTTTTATTATAATAATCCAATAATACAAATTTTCCACTGTTAGAACCATATTTAGCTCCAACTAATTCCGATAATTGAAATTTTACTGTACCATTATGTATTACCGAAACTGGTCAAAATATCATCTCAGATCAGCAGAAGTTAAACAATCTAAAAGCACTTAATTCGACACGATTCGCTAAAATTTTCCATTTAAACTTTTGAAACACAAGTTCGAAAAGTATCATAACAACTCATGAATAATAATTTCCACTTTATTAAACAGGAAATTAAAATTCTCGATTACAAGGGTTTCCTTTTAGGTTGCAGGTCGAAACGGTTTCCTAATAAAGCATCTGTAACGTTGTATCATTTTGCTTCACCAGAGCACGACATTCTTCGATATCTACCAACAAAGGACTGTTAATGACGACCTTGATAACACAATTTAAACCATATGGTGTTCGGCCCTGGTTTTACACGCCTTGCATTGAAAGAGGGCAGGTGATCTTTTTACACATGAAAAAATATTTTGTGTGCAATTATTCATGAAATGTTTGTTTGTTCGTACAGTTAAGCCGTTCGACACATTCTTCCGTGGCGCCACAACTTGACCCACATAAACTGTTTTTTTTGAAAGGTGTTCTGAACTTCTGAAGTTGTAGCCTCGATGATGATAAACTAGATTTTCTTGCGGCACTAACTTGAAAGTGCTTCCTTACGAAACGAATGTCAAATTAGTGGCCTAACTTGCGTTAATTTATTCTGACATTAGTTTGTCTTCTAGTAAAAGTAAATGCGAGCAGAAGTTACCTACATTAACGCATTTTGATTAAAAAATAAACAAGATCCTTGAGGCGTTGATTTAATTAAAATTCCTGCGAAGGTTGCTTGAAAGCATTTTTAAATTACAAAATCGATGGTCGCGTATTAGATAACTATTTGATTACATCCCAGCAGTTCAATTTGCAACATTTTACGGCAACATATTTTTGAAAGATTAATGAGGTTTTGAACCACACAACCGCATACACCGGGCGAGCTTGTGGACAGTTATGTGTATCAGACCATACCGGATTAATCTGTTACGACTGCTGTATTTCTACTCTGCCGGTTAATGAATGCGATACAGGTTCGAATAACCATGCTCACTAGTGTTTTAATTGCGTTTTTCCAAAATTCTTTATTGGATTATAGAGTCAATAATGAAAATTTGCTAAACGGGTCGATGGGTCCCCTTATCTACTTGATGCTTTAATTAGATTTCAAGGAATTGAGTTTGTTTTAATTTGCAAGGACAAAATGTTGGATTAAACTGCGCTGGAAGTAGGCACGAGATGAGGTAACTCTGCAAATTAAAATCATTTGCTTACAATTCATTTACAAATTAATTATGCAGTCAGTTTACATTCGGCATTCATTTACATCCTTGTTAAAATAATTAGAATGCGTTATTTGTGCATTCTATTGGTAAACTGGGTAAAAATACTAATTTGTTTTTGTAAATATTGTTTAGATAATTATTATCAGTCTCTATCAATTTTTAACTGCTTTAATATTAAATCGCAGAATATGACTATTAAAATTAGTAAACGGAAAGTAGGCCGATAATTTCAAAGAATACCAGAAAGTAGATAACCGTAATGCAAGCGCTTGTAACCGAAACTGCCAGATTTTTACATTTATTGTGAACTAATACATATTTTTGTGGAATTATATAAGAAAATAAATACAGGAAGGGACATAATTAAGTACCCGATTTTAAATCGCCGTCATTTATAATACAACGAAACAGAAAAAAATATTTTGTTTGGACAATAATTTAGATCTTACAGTTTATGCCTAACATCAATAAAAGGTGAATTCCGTTAAACGGTTACCTCTAACTGCAATACACGATTGAACTTTTTTAAGGCATTTTCTACAACTGCCGCTACATCTTCTATTTCTCGATGGATGTGTTCTTTCAGTTGCTGCAGAGTCTGCAGAGTCTGTAGTCTGCAAAGACTGCTACAAAAAATCTTCACACTAGCCCCCACATGGGGTAACGACAGGACAAAAGACAAAACTCTTCGTAACAGACCTGAAACACCGAATTATTAGCCACGGGTAACTCACTGCAACGTTTCGGTGTGTTCACCACGGCTAACTCGTCTGCGAAACGGGTGTGGGTGAATCGACAACAAAATTCTCAAAAGGGCGCCAAGAACCTTCACCAATAGTCGTGTAGCGATTCTCATGACCTACCTTAACGGATCCAAGTAAGGGTAAACTCTTACCACGAAGAATAAAACTTACGGTTCTCAACATTCAAACAAGAACACAATCAAACACCAAAGTAAAGTGAATGCTGTAAATCAAGTCTCTATATTCAGAAATAATACATAATAAAAATTCGCAAGAACATCGGTATAATAACAAACAAATCAACAGTAACTCAACGGTAAATGTGATATTAATAAAGTTAAATCAAAGTTTGTACACCCTGTATATCAACCACGCCAAATAAAAAAAAAACAGTTAAGTGACAAATTATTCGCACACTCTGTATATGAGCGCCCCTCAATTTTAAGGTGAAGCCCAAATTATCAAATATTATTCATAAAATAATTACTGCGCTGTATGACAAATACTAGGTAGCAATAAATAACCAAATGGTAAACTCAATATGTCATCCAACTTAATGAATGCCTAAAAATTCTGTCAATATCAGTTAAGCTGCATAAAACACAAAATAAATACATAAGTGACTAAACCAGAATTGAGTTAAGACCGTAAATTATAACTGACTCAAAATTAGTCAACAGATTAATTGTAAATTGTAAATACAGAAACAACAGGAATGCTGAAGTGTATTAATACAAATAATACAAAATAAAAATAGCAATATTAGATTATATGATTTAGACAACAGGTCAAACTAATTCAAGAAAACTCGAATTGAGGGAAAGTTCCCAAAACGAATGAAGTATGACAAGGAAAGCAATTTAGCGGACGTAACCCCTATCTGAAAATAAACGGATCTAAAAATCCACAAAGTTAAAATAATAATAATTAAAGTTCGAATACAAATTGCCGGAAGCTGGTGATACGACGCAAGACCTGGCGTTAAGTCAGGTTAATTAACGCGTTAAAATGTAAACGGTAGCGCCGAACCGAATAATTATCGCTATTAATTAATCCGCATAATTGTCCTATAATACAAGTAATTTTACTCATCAACAAATTAAATTACCAATTGTCTAAATTGCAATAGTCACGTAGCCGTGAACATACACATAGCCACAACTGATAGCGGTCTGAAGTTAGTGCATAAAAGTATTGTTTACAAATTGGTATTGTATAAACAACATTTAATTAATTATCAAAGTGCAGTGAATAACAGGTAAAAAACAATTAAACTGAGTGCACCTACTGATGGTAAGTGACCAGCCGCAAATGCATGTTAAAGTTCAAAACGGTAGAAAAAACCAAGAAGTTCAAATTATAACATATACACAATATTGCCCCCCCCCCCCCCGGAGTTTGCTACCTGCCGAGATGGTTATAATGGGCAACGGAGATCTAAATACATTCGCCCGAGATAAAGATCACAGAGCACTGGGACAAAAAAATCAAACCTTGGTTGCTAGATGGGCTGATTGTCTCCAACTTCGAACAGCACGTAGAAATCGAAAGCTACAGGTGAACGAGATCGGCTGATTGCTCGGAAAACGGCCTCACGAGACTCCACACAGCATGCGGTGGGTAACATATCAGTTTTGGTAAAGTGTACAATTAATCTAGGCTAGACCCAAAGAGAATTTAGCGTAACACCAAAATAACTCGCAGACTACTAACTAAATTCTCTTATAGACGAGGATGATTTAGATAATCCACGCAGAAGTTTCCAAATTTCCAAAACGTAAATCGCCTCTACACTTATACCAACAACCACAACTTGCACGGCCAAGAACTCAAGAGGAAGTCCTGTTTGACATCAATACTTCAAGAAATTCCACCCACCTAGTTCAAAATACACCTACCACTTCAAAACAATTTTCCCAAAATTCTCTAGACAACAGGAACTCAAAAACTTTGAACGAAGGTCGGCGGCAAAAGGAATTGCAGGCAACCAAACAAATCCATCAAACTGCCGAGATGCTACTACGAAATTTAAACATAACAAGGCGTCAACCTTTTCTTTGAAGCAGCCTCATAAAAAAGAGTTGTTTGATCTGGTGATCTGGAAGGGCATGTTAAATCACCAGATCTAGAAATTAAACGTTCCAGGAACATGTTTCTCGGAATGGCCATTGCCTGTTAGCAAGAGTGCGTCCGATCTATATTTTTGATATAGCCATTGACTATAACAGCAGTGCCTTCATTGTCATACAAACAAAAATACCAGCCAATTGTACTTACTTCTTCTGGCTTTAGAGCCCTTCGTAGGCTTTGGCCTTATCTGTGATAAGTGGTCAACCCTTTGACTAACTCAATATTGGGGTATTTGTCCTGTTTAATTTGTTTAGCCGAGGATCGTCTTCGTAATTGCAAGATTGCGTTTCGTTAGTTGCTATGAGTCTCCGCTTCCTTTTAGGGCTGTGTGATTCCACTCCCGGATTACCGCAGTATAGGGTTTGTTTTTCTTCATAGTTGGCTTTCTGGTGTTAGTACATCTTCGCATCCCTCTGACATCAGCTTACGAAAAGCGTGTTGTACTTTATGACTGCATGTTTGCCCTTTCTCCTCCACTCTGTTAATTGTGGAAGTAGTAGCTTTCTTCTTTCCCAAATCACCTCCGGCGGAAAGTCTTCATCGATTTATTATTTGCGTGCCTTGTAGCTTCTTTTTGTTAGTTAATACTGTCGGTTTTGTCTTATATGCCGTGAATGCGACTATGATTGATGATACTCTTTTTTATTCTTCTCATTCATTCATACTACCGCCCCGCCACCCGGAACCGCTTTCGCATTACTTCGGGGTGCGCGGGCGTTCCTTACACACTAACCATTCGTGCAACTTGCACCCTAAACTTAACTAAGCGAAATGCGGTCGCCCCATGACCTCGAGTGGCAGCGCGTATCTGCACTACTCCACCGAGGCCCCTATGATTGGTGATACTTGAAAGGTTCCTAATAAAAGCTAAACCTTGTGACGTACATGATATTTGTAAATTATCTTGCAGCAGTTGCACGATATCTTTTTCTAACTCAAAATAGTTTGTTTTACTTATACGTGTATTATATATTATTATATTATTTTTTCTCTGTTCTCAGTCCAGCTTGTTTTCGTGTTTTTCTTCTTCTCTTGCCTTATCTACTTGTCCGTTAATGTTGGTATCCACATCTTCCATCTTCTTGTTTAATGGTTCCAGGTTAGCTGCTATGGGGTATATTTTTTCGCCTATGGTTTTACTAACTTCCCCAAATTTTAAATTTAAATCCCTTTTCGGCTTGGCAGTTAAAGTTTTAAGTTCGCTATCTATGGTTGATGGTTGCTTTTCCTTAATATTGATGTAGGTGTTGTATTGCTTAATTTCTTATATTGACGCTTTTATTCGAGTGTGTATGTAAGTTTGTCATTGGACTATCGTCTTTAAGTTATAATTATGACTGTCTGTAATTTGATTGAGATTTTAGAGAATCCCTAGGGTCCCTGATCATATGTTATGTACATTTGTGACGCCTGGAAAGATGCGTTCGACGGTATATACACTAGAACTCGCTTTATTATTTAGGCTTATTGCAAATTTTGTAGCAGATCATGCGGCACATGTTCACTACTCGAGAACCCTTAGTTTAAAATGCGAAACTTACTTTACCCACAAATTTCAGTTGGAGTCGGGCGACGTGGATGATTTCGGCGAAACTTTCGCCGCCTCGACATAACCGACCCATTGTTTGTAATGCACAAAGTTACAATTTGGGTGAAAATATGGATGATTACAAAATAGTAGCCTCTTCAAATCGGGTTATTCATTATGGGCTCCCCTGTATATCTCAGAGCAACTGTAGTTACAATAAAATAATTGATGGAAGTGGATTTTTAATTTTAGTTTGATACAAAGAATATTATTCAAACTGGTGATAATAAGTCACACCGATAGAAATACGTACTATCAGCTCCATAAATCAAATTGAAAATTGTGTTCCTATGACTTTGATTTTTGTTTATATTATCTGAACTAAAAACGCCAGCGTGGGCCAGTACACTGCGAAGTCGGCAGCTCAAACCTTTAAATAATTGGGTACCTTCGTTCGAATGGACAAAGGGCTGTAATGTGGTTGTGGGATGCGCGTGATGCCCACCACATCACCATGTATCATGAATTTGGGAGGTGGAACCTTCTGCCATGCAGGCCAAATTCCTCCACGGGGTGTAGAATCTCACCACACATTATATGAACTAATTACAAATTCTGTAGCCCTGAATATAATATATAAAATATAAATATTTCCTGTGTAAATACAACGGGCGAAAGCTCTGTACCATTGCTTTCTGATGTTACCAAATATTTAATATCTAAAAATTGTAAAGCTTTGTTCGCTATTGGGTGCTTTTATAACAATTGTCTCTAAATAAGAGAGCAATACGAGAGACAGTCTGCAGAAATCGCATGGCAAGTTGCAGGATATTCGCCAAATAGTCAAGAATATAAACAGTATTCTTCTAGAATATGTTTTAAATTCATGTCCTTTTTTTGTACAGTTATTCTACAGATTTGAATATGCAATAGGACTGGATAGTATACTTTTTCTGCCTGTAACCCCCATATTTACTTCCCAGAACTCCAGGGTTCCGCGAGGCGTCACTTGGAAATGCTAATCTAAAGCAAATAATAAATTTTAAATTGAAATCCGAATTATGACATATTTTATCAATTAATTGGGTTGCAATGGCTGAAAACGTCCATTTCTAGATGAAGTTATTGTATCAAACGTTATCTCTCGTATGCGTACTACTTGAAGATCTGTTTAATGCAGGAACTGAATTTGCGAAGGATCTACATTATAATACCAACTTGAAAACTATTGCTAAGTTACTTCGATCCACTTCATGGTACTCGAGTATCTGAAGTGCAAATTGTGGTATTACAACTTAAAATGAACTGCAAGTTATAATATTTATATAAAGTTATTAGGCGAAGGAACTGAGAGAAAGGAATAAATGTGTAGGTACTTGATAATTAGGAAGGCTACAAATTATTATTAATTATCATAACTAGCATCTTCATACTGTCTTTAAAAATGAAAGACTAAACATTTCCGCTGTTATTGATCATTAGTGGTCTAATTCTGCTATCTTGTATTATTTTAGTTCGGCGAACAAGATGCGAAAAGTTGCAAAAATAGCTCCGACGTTTCTTGAATTTGATATTGGGTAGAAGGATATATATGAGAACCAGAAAAACATCGAAAGCAGGGAGAACGATAAATTGCACCCACTAGTCACAGATTTCTGGCTTTGAAGTCGCTGTTCTATCGTACTTTAATATCGGTTTGAAAGTTAGTATTTACGGGGAATTCAGTCTCTTTTCTTTTTCGTTCATGGATTTTGAAATAACCGTTTGTTGCAATAGTTAAAAAGATTCATTCTCGATGATTTATTTCAATTTAATTTGGTTTAACAGCGTACTCTGATAACTAAATTATATCTATGTCTTCGACTAAGAAGGCATTTTAAATATATATCCGTAGCAAGATCTTAACAGTTTGACGGAATCCTCAAAATTTAGATACAAGTGTGAAAAGTGTGGAATAACCACAATGTTACATTTTCTATTATTATGTTATGGTTCCAAAATTGTTCCATATAGTATGGAAAATGTTAACAAGTTAAACACGTTCCGCGTTGAATCACTAGTTTGTTATTACAATATTATGCATTTTGCGATTTAAAGTAAGTTTCGCAAAGCACTGTGGTGGCCTAGTCTGACACTACAAACAAAATAAAAATCCCTATTTTTTAAACAAATTCTGTTCTCTTTAATACAGTTATTAGCACTTGGCCCTAACCTCTAAATTAAATCACTCATTTATATAAATCTATTTAAAAAAATCATTAAGGGGATCCTAAAGCGATCTCGCAACCAAAACTTAAATGTAACTTTTTACATCGACAAACCATTGTATTTGTTTCCCTGTCCGCCACAGGGCTTAGGGCTGTATACTTGAGCTCTTAAAAGTCAATATGTATAATATATTATTAATATACGATAAGCTAAATTGGTAATATAGTCTTAAAATTGTTCTGACTGTGAAAAAATCAAATACTACACTCACCCAGTGGATACTACCCAAACCCTGTTTAAAACTATTACATTCACCATTTTTCCACTGTTATACTATTGAAAAGAGGCTTTAGTATAAAGAAAAGCTTAAAATACCATAAACTGCATATATCTCTTCTAGTAAAACGCAGTGGCGGCTCGCGAGTAAAAAATAGGTGAAGTGCTATTGTAATAACCTTAATAATAACAAATAGAAAAAATATAATTGAATGTCAACTTACCTAGTTTTTGTAGACCAAGTCTGTCCTTCTGTACTTTAATGCAGCAAAATTATTTATTATGTCTTCGTAAAATGGTTGATTTTTTGTTAATCTAATAAGAGTTCATTTTCAATTGAAATATTTACCAAAGAAGAAAGCTTATCTTGAGATACTGCATTTCTTAAGTACGTTTTTATTCGTTTAAGGCAAGAAAAACTTCTTTCCACTGATGCACTTGTCGACCGAATAGTTAATATGAGGCTAAACAATTTGTAGGGTTCGGTAAAAATTTCTTTGTTCTCATTGAGATTTTCTAGTAATTTTTGGGTCTGTAGATTGCGATAACTCTCATCGGCATAAAGAAGATTTAATTCTTTTTAAGGCGCTGACTTTTTGTAAATATTTTGCCATAAAATTGACCTAAACTTTTCAAATGCTTTAGACGGAAAACACGAGTCATATTGTTCGAATTTCCGATTTCGTAGTATCAGCCAAAGACATGAATTGTAACTTAGCGCAGTCTTGAAACCTGACTTCCATTTCCATTACAATGTGATCTAGTACTTCATAAAACAAAATTCTATATTTTCTTCTAATGTTATTATTTGTAAGGCTAGCGTATTCCCGCTTAGGGCGCTTAGAAATATCGATTTGTATTATTTCTATTCCCTTAGTCTTTTCGAAGAGTGTATCAAAGAAATCGTCATTCCTTTCCCTCTTTAACAGATCAATAGTTTTATTTATTTTTGTAACGCAAAAATTAATATTTCTTTTGGAGAACATCAAATAATATGTCAGTGAGAGAGAAAATATCATTAAATACTACAGCTAAAAATATTGCTATGTACGGACAGCAACGTACACTTCTAATTCAACCTTAACTTCAATTACTTAAAATTACTTCACCTTGCATCCGGCTAGCTCTCATAATAGTTTATCTCAATTGCTGGGTCGCTCATTTATTATATTTCCACCCCTTCGTAGTTTGCTGTCTTTGACTCTGATTACGTCCCAAATGAAAGATTACCAGTTCATTT
>JABXWE010012494.1:0-36438 GCA_014611495.1 Limonius californicus
AAAAAATAGTATAAAGAACACGTTTCATAAGACCACTTGTCGCACTCGTCCGTTGAAAAACTCGACGCTTCGCGTCTCTTTTTTCAAACTTGGACTCGTGCGTTAAGAAAAGGCCTTATGAAACTAGTTCTTTAATATACTATTTTGAAGTTGCTTCTGACTATCGTGAGGGTCCGTGTTTATACAGAATATTATAATATCGTCCGCATACAGTAACGACTTTACTGGGCTTTTAATGCTATTTACTAAGTCGTTTATAGCTACTAAAAAAAGGGCTGTGCTTATTACAGAACCTGGAAATTAAGTGTTTATGTTTACCTTTTATTTTGTTTATTTTACTCCATACCTGTTTTAGATTGGTTGTTTCATTTATAGAGAAAACGTAGCGTTCCCATGAGTTTTGCTTTGCTTTATTTACGATCTGTCTGGTTAAGGCCCTTTCCTTCTTGAAGTTAACTAAGTTTTCAATTGTTCTGATTTCCAATATTTGTTGAATGCTGTTTTCTTTCTTAATATCGCTTTTTTACATGTTTCGTTCCACCATGGTACCCTATGCTTTTGCATTATGGTATGTTGTTTAATGGGTATTGCTTCTTTGGATGCTTTCATGATGCTTTCGGTTAATATTTTCGTGCGTAAATTGGTATTGCATTTTCTAGTAGTTGGAAATTTATTTTGGTTCAATATTTCTTGAAATTTCACCCTATCCGCTTTGGCAATGAGCCATTTTGGTTTGGTTATTTAATTTTTTGGTTATATCCTCCTATTTCAATTATTATAGGGAAATGATCACTACCGTATAGATCTGTATCCGGTTGCCATGATAATTCTGATCTAATTTTGGATGTACAAAGGGAGAGATCGATTGCTGTGAAGTTATTGGATTTGGTATCGAAATGGGTTGGTCTACCATCATTTAATAGTGTTAGATCGTTATTGTCTATAACTTTTCCTATGAGATTTCCTCTTGAATTTGTATATTTTGCCCCCCACAGAGTGTTGTGGGCATTAAAATCTCCAACCAATAAGTAGGGCTTTGGTAGCTGTCTTGCTATATTTTCCATTTCGTCCAATTCTAAAATATGACTTGGAGGTATATAGATATTACATAGTGTAATTTTTTGTGGCATCTGTATTTGAACGCGATTAATTCTAATTGAGAATTTATTTTTAGTTCTTCTGTAGGTACATATATGTTTGTTAAAATAGAAACTCCTCCCCACCCATCTTCTATTTGTCGATTTTTGTTGTATGTTTTATAATTTTTTAGTGTTGGTTCTTTTTTATTTTTCGTGTGTGTTTCCTGTAGGCATATTACTTTGGACTGCAGTTCAAGAACCATAATTTGTATTTCGTTGTATCTTTTATAAAACCCATTGCAGTTATATTGTACTATTTTAAAATTATTTTGTATTGTAGCAGCCATTTTTATTCCATTGTTAAGCTATCCTCCCCCTGGGTTGTGTTTGTTTCTGATAACTCGTCCGGATCATTTTCTCGTCTCATTTCTTTTTTGATATTGGAGATTATTCGAGTAATTCTATATTTTAACCTGAGTGAGTCAGTGAGGGATATATATCTTTTAAAGTTACCAGTAAGTTTTCAACATTTTCGAAGTGCTTCCTTGCACATGTTAGAGGATTTCTGGTTGTCTGAACTTCTTTTATAAAAGTTATGAGTTGGTGATATGTTATTTGGTATGTATTTTCTTGGTTCTGTAGTATAGTTTCTAATGGTTTTAATAATTCTTCTATTGTTTCAATCTTGTCCTCCTTGTTTTTCCCTTTCTTTTTTTGTGTATGTTTTTTAGTTGTTTCTGTTTTGTGATGATCTTCTTCTTCCGATATCTGTATATTTATTGTTTCGGCACTCGTATCTGCTAGAGGACGTTTTTTATGTGGTTCCTCATTTTACTGCTTAGTATCCATTTTACTTGTATCATTTTTTCTGTAACAGGCGTGGAACTTGTTTGTAGTTCTGTGGGGTTCTCTTTACTTTCAACGATTACTTGTATATTTTCAAGAGTAGAGGCGCATTTTGTAGCTGTATGTCCTAATTTATGGCACCTGTAACATTTAACTAAGTCGGATTGTATATATATATTCGATATTCGTTTCCATCGTATTCAATTAGAATTGTTTCGGGTATTAATTCTTGGTTATTAGGGATTATGTACGTGTATCGCCTAAAGCTTATTATGTGGGAATATTCTGGCGTCTGGAGTCCCATTCGTATGAAGTATATAGGTGAGGTCATTTTTAGTCCTATTTTAATCAGTTCCTTTTCAATTATATAATTGGGAATGGTTGGACTCACATTTGATAGTACTATTTTATTCGACGGGGTTATGAGTCGCCGTATAGTAACTTCGTGCTCATTTATTTTAATATTATTTACTTTATCCAGCAAATCATCCACTATCTTTTTACTTATTAGGTATATACAAATTCTCTGATTTGATAGTCTTGAGGCAGCTATGATATTCTTTGATTCTACTAGATTTCCTATGGCGTATATATATTCGTTTATTTGTATTCCTTCCCAGGCGTTGAGGATAATACCTTGTTCTTTTTTCGGGTGTCGTATTAGGTATTCGTTTTCAGCGATATTGGCGAAAGTTGGTCTGTCTGTGTGTTCCTGAATGTATAATTCTGAATTTTCAGGGTTGCATTGTTGAGTAATAATTGGATTTTCATTTTCTAAACTATCAGTATTTCTGCGCACCGCAGTTTCATTCCTTTGGCTGGGAATCCTGCTGAGTATGCTTTCTGTGTTACTCATTTTGAAAATTTGAGTTGGCTATATGTGTTTATCTGGCCTGTCCCGAAGGGCGTGCCGGTATTTTCTTTGTTTAGCATGGATTTTGAGTCTAGGTTATTAGGATTTTAAGAAGACTTTAAAGTTATTTACCTACGGTATCAGTCACTTAGGCCAAGAAGTTTTGTGTGAAAACAGTGATGATAAGCGTTCCAACGTGTGTAAGCACTTGTGCACATTTCATTTACAACTTCACTCGATAACTAAAGACCGGACAAATAAGCACCTTTTAACTTAAAAAAAGTGCTTAAAGAAACACATTATTTTACAAAAAAAGCACAGCTTATGCCAAAAATAGCTTCAAAAAAGCAGTAAGTAATTAAGAAAATAGGCAGCAACTTTTATAGATCTTTTTATAAACACAATAAAAATACAAATTAAAATCAATCAGGTGTTGTTTCCAGTCTCAAGACTAGCAAGTGTCGTTTGTTGTAGCATTCTAATTTTACGACATTAAGTATTTAATTTTAACGCGTTATTTCACTGAAAACTGTTTTTTAACAGTTTGTTTCTTCTTAGAGTACTTTATCTCTTACGAGACGTAGCGATCTTCTCTCCTGTGCCTGTGTTACGCTTTTAGAGTGCCACAGCCATAGAGGACCTACAGCTTAAGGTGGGCTTCGAACCACGAGAAGTGTAAACACTTTTACTCCAGAGAATATTTACTAGGCAGAATATCTCGCTGGTTTATCATCACCTTGCAAGGGAGAACAGCCGTTAAAAATCCGATGTAAGGCGGCCGTGGGCTAGACGTTAGCGCGTTAGACTTATACGCTGAAAGTCCTGGGTACAAGTTCCAGTACCGGAACATTGGAACAGTTTGTTTAGAAAACTTAAATAACCGAAAAATAAGTCCGAAATAAGCACTAATTGAAAAAATAAGCAAAAATTTCAAAAAAAAGCAAAAAAAGCAGCAACAAATATGATTCAAATTGCTTGTTTTTATGATATTCGTGCAAATTTCAAAACCGTTCGTTGCTGCTTTTAAAATTTAACGTAAGTCAAAGTGCCTAAAATCCGGTTTTTATCGATAACGTCGCATATCGGACTATGAGTTGATAGTTTTAAGATCTTATTTTCATAAGAAAGTTTGTAATTTTGAGAGTGAGAAAGCAATATCATATATTGACGACACATTTTGTTTAGTAGTATAAACCCACTATTACCCTAGTACACTGCTCCAAGAAATTAACGCACCACAACTAACAATCGCAATATTGTTTAAAGTATTACATGTAATGAAGTACGTTTAATCATAGATAATGCTTAAAATTAAGTAAACCATATTTTATCCAAATTAACAACAAACAATGCAAAAATTAAAAAAATCTAAATACGAGAACTGAAAAATTGTAAGTTTACAGGTTCAGAAGGCTGTGTTTCCATCTCGATTTGTTATGACAGCTTGACAACGACGGTCCATGCTTGAAATTAACACACTTAACTGCTCTTGTTCAAGATTATCCCACACTTCCACTAATGGTAGGATCGCTCCCTGTCATCGGTGGTTAGCCATAGTAGCAGAAATAGGCCGACGTTAAATAAAACAAACAAACAAACAAACTAATGAATTCCCTAGGTCGTTAAGAGTTGCAGGGGGTGGTTGAAGGTATCGTACTTGTCTTCCGAGAATGTCCCAGAGGTGCTCAATCGGATTCAAGTCGGGACTTCCGACTGGCCATTGCATAACAGGAATACCAACGTCGTCTAGGTATTCTTGCACAATTCTGGCTGTGTGGGACCGAGCGTTGTCGTGCTTTAATTGGAAGTTGTCTCCGATGTATGGGGCACATGGCACATCATACTGTTCTAAGATATCCGTAATGTACCATATGTATAAAAAAATTTTAGATAAAGGGTGGCTTTGTACTTCAATACGTCGGTCTTTGATGATTTTATGACAATTAAATGTCAGTTTTAATCAGATTAAATTTAATAATGGTGTTTACAGAAATACATAAGCGATTCATCGTTGAATCTTATTTTCGCAATGGAAATCTTGAAAATGGGGAATGGATTTACAGTACCCGCCCTTGTATGGTTGAATTTCGACAACAGTTTCCTGATTTTGTGTTTCTGGAGGCCGACTTTCTTATTGTAGTACGAAATTGTGTGCGGTTATTTAGAGAAACAGGAAGCGTAACACGGAAGAGCGGAAGTGGAAGGCCAACAGTCCGTACAGAGGAGACCATTCAAAATGTTCAAGAGATTATGAATGAAGCACCTACAACATCATTGCGCCGACTCGTACAACAAGTTCCTGTATCTGTAGGTACCTGTAGAACAATTTTGAGAAGAGACATTGGTCTATTTCCCTACAAGATGCAGACAACTCATGAATTGTTACCGGGTGATAATAACAGGCGCGTGTTGTATTGCCAATGGTTCACTCAACATTTATTGAATAACAATGACCTCAGTTTCAAAGTGCGACATCGTTCTGACATACAAAGCCACCCTTTATCTAAAATTATTTTGTACATATGGTACCTCTGACTGTTTAAAGTGCCGTTGGGGAAGACGTGTAAATCTATGCGGGCCATGACAGATATGCCTCCCCATACCATTATTGAGCCACCACCAAATGCAGTCGTGGGGGAAAAATTGCATTGAGCATATCGTTCATTTGAACGTATAAAAACTCGAATGCGCCTATCACAACTCTCCAAACAAAATCTGCACTAGTCTGTGAACATTTTCCCAATTCAAGAGGTTTCTAGCAAAATCCAATCTGTGTCTGCGGTGGTCTGAAGTCAACTGTGGGCCAGTAGCTGGTAATCTGGCTCTCAGATTTCCTTCCAGAAGATGTTGGCGAACGGTTTCAATGCTAACCTGCATATTATGCACTGCTGAAAGTTGTCTTTGGAGGGCTTTTGTGGTGGTAAAGTGCTCTCTTAATACACGCATTCGAAGGAAACGATCTTCTACAGCGGTAGTAGCATGTGGTCGCCCTTGCCCTGGTCGCCTGTCATGTTTGTTAGTTTCACTGAAACGCTGGATGACCCGAGAAATGTTGTGTGGTTCACCCCAAGCCTGTCAACGATAACGGGGAAAGAATACTCTTCTTCGGACAAAGTAAGGGCTGTGACACACTCACACCACGACTTAAATTTCATGAAATACGTTGCATTTTAAATAAGATTGATCGTACAAGCAATTCTTTGATGATAGCTACACGATTTGATACGTTTTAAAGTAAAACAAAACTGCAAGTAAATTATAAATGTGCATGTAAAATTGGTTAATTTTTTTTAACAAAGTTAAAGATGTAGAAACAGACCAAGAGTAACATGTGTCTATCAGGTTTGTATCAAACATTCATTCCATGCATTTGGTTGATAGCTTACTACTTTTCTTTTATCGCAACATTAATAATTGGTGCGTTAATTTCATATTTTTGAACACGAAATTGCAAAGGCACAAAGATGTCAATAAGATCTATTTTAGAATAGGTAGGCAATGTTGAGAATAAGAAAGCAGTATTGTGTTAGTTCTTATGTTCTTTAGGAACAGAAAAATACCGTTTTACTACTAAACTATTACATTTGATGTATGTAGCAACTATTCAAGGATGAGGAACTTACTGTAAGCTATTTTTAGAAGAAGGTTTATAATTTTAAGCATAATAAAGCCATGTTGTACAAAAGGTTCTAATATTTTTATCTAATTCAGTCTAGAATAATATAATATGGTAAAACAGGCTTAGAATTATTAACAGTTGTCTGCTTGTAATACGGATTAGAAAAGATATTTTCATTGCCAATCTACTCAGCTATTTGGGGGTGTTAGGTGTGTTAGATCGATATGTGATATGCCACGGAAAACGAATTTGTAAGCAGTAAATTCAAAAATCATAGCTATAGTAATTGGCAAGGATTTTCCAACAGCTGTCCCCTCGGCAGCCTGTAATTATTTCAAAAACTGTAGTATTTGCGTGTCAGTGCACACATAATCAATTAAGTACGAATTAATATTATTTATGTAATCATAACATTATGTATATTTACATGAACAAATGCACGCATAGTCGCATCTGGCAACAAAGCTTATTCCGTATCAGAATCGAATAACAATTTGCAATTATATCAACCTTCCTTTGTGTAGCTAACATATAACATATTTTAACTTATATTAATTTTATAATAAATGAGTTGATTCACATTCAGACATTGAAACGCGTTTAAACAATCGACGTTTGTTATTATTTTGGTCTATGTGCAACATTTTGAAACTTCCCTTTCTTTGTTCTTATAATGAGGCTTTGCCCCATTCTGAGTCTACAAATACTATTAATACATTTTAATATGCAGAGTGTTCTTAAAACAAGGTTTCAATTCTCTTGTGTGTTGGGGAGTTGCTAGGAGTCCTTATTTCATGTTTCAAACACTAGATTTCCTCGGCGTTGAATCGGACGCGGACCAATTGCATGGCCTTCTAGGTCACCCGATTTAATCCCGCTCATTTTAATAATGGATCCACGTAATAAATATTGTTTACGGACAATTACAAATTAAGGTCGTTTTTTGGTAGCGAATTCGAAAACTCTCCACAACTATGACCACCATAAGCCCGACGAGAGCAGGCTTATATTCTCCCAGGAGAAAGAATCTTGGAATACTTATTGTATATTGTGCTTTATTAGTATCATAGTCATATTCTAATTAGAACTTTCTTTACTTACATGGTCCCGCCAACACACTGTAGAATCTTTTAGAAACACTCTGTACACAAAAACAAATTTATGAATAAATATGTGTTGTTTGTAATAGGGATGAAATTACTCAAAATTACAAACACCAGCAGCGGGAAACAAAGCAGTTTAGCTGCTTCGCTTAAATATATCCAAGGTAATCACATAATTTGGAAGTAAATCAATTAAACACATTAAAGGCTTTAATCTATCAGCACCCTACCATTTTATGAGACATTACTGGAAAGTTATTACAGCCATGTGCCGCTTTAAACATTTCAGTGCGATTAGTGTTTGCAAATTTGTTCTTCGCCTACGCGGTAAATAATAGGTATTTGACATTATAATACTGTTATGAAAATATTAAATCAAGCAGTTTTTCTTGGCAGTATTTAAGGTAAGTTAGCTGCCAGAGACTGTTTCTTTTATGCTTTGTTTAAAGTTTTGACTTATGACTTTCGTTCTAGGAATAAACTAACATTGTAATGTTAAATTGATAAAAACTAAATATTTGTTTACTATTTATAAGATCAGTGGTATTTTTATTCACGATTAAGAATCTTCAAGCTAACTTCAAGCGAAATTTGTTGGTTCTAAACAAGGAAAAATAAATCAGTGTAGGCACTGCAAAGATAATAGAAGTAAGTCAAGCAAATGGTCTGTCAACTCGGAAGTTTAAATGGTTGTTCAGAAAGATCACGATTTTATCACTTCTGTTGTCAAGTCGCTCAAGGAAGTCCGGAGCGTCGTAAGTCCTTCCGCATTTTGCACTACAACTTCTGCTGTAAGGGCTTGAACAGTAATAAGTGTTATTATGAAAATTTACTTAATAAATACGGCACTAAAATTGGTAAAAAATGTCCTCGTACCTGTAAGCCTTAATCTAAAATACAAATGTATAGTAGGTTTATAAATAATGACTATGTATTACGTGATCCTTCCTGATACTTTCAAATTAATAATGTTTCAAATTAAGTTGTTTTGTAATGCACAACCACAAACTAACCTTACTTACTATTAATTAGCTAATATTCAAATTCTGCCATGAAAATATATTTTCCTTTAGACATTGCCTTTAAAAAGCAAGATTTTAACTAATTAAGATCAAAAATACTCACCATCCCATTTAAGTCGTTTAACTAATTAAATGCGCCATGGGCTTTGAGAAAGAATGTATTTAAATGTTTTCCAATTCAAACATCAGCTAAGTATATTTGTATACGTTTCAGAACATAATGTTCGGTTGCTGGTTGTTGTAAAGAGATTTAATTTATAGAATTCCAGGAAAATTGTAACTGTAGATTTCTAAAAATAAGCATCTTGGAAATTACTGTTTACAGAAATCCATTGTTCTCAGTTCCTCCTGGAAGAGAGCGCGTAATAATCGCTGATAAAATGTAAAACCGTTTTTGCGCCATTAGATTTCTTACAGGCATTTAATACTACTCGCTCTTACTCTTTATTACTTTAACAACTACATTAATTTATTTTGAACGTTTCCATACAGCATGCGAGCCGGATATACACTCTGAGTCACGTGAAATGTACATTGGAGTGCAACAGGGTTCCAGACTCCAGTTTAGGTTCTCCACTGTTGTATTTAAGCTGTTGTAAATACTGCAAATTAATTAAAATAATCATCGAAGATATCATAAACACTTAGATTAGCAGTTTAACAATAAATAAAAAATTATCGGAAATAACACTCGGCGACACGAAGACCGAGGATGAAACAGTTAGCGAAACTAAAGATGATATATTATCACGTAACAGATGACAAATTAATAAGTTTGTGTGTACATACGTAAATCGTATGCACATCTTAACATGTTATACCGGAATTGTAATTTGTTCAGCATGAATTGCACAAACACTTGCTGCATGGATTATATCTTACTCGTATCCTGTTACCTCTAATAAAACATTTACATAATAGTACTATGGTGATTAATAGCGGCGAACTTACTGTCATTTTTGCACTCAGTATCATAACTTTTAGCAACTATACAAATTCTACTTCTATAGTAGAGCAACTGTGTACAAATTAAGACGTGGTGTTTCTTCATTCAATACTTGTTAAGAATTCTGAATACTTTGTCCACATAATTTTGATAAATCTACATCGCCAGCAATTTTCAAAACGACATCTCATAAACCGTTCGATCACCTGTTAGTATTTGAAGGAAGCACCAAAGAGATTCCCTAGCTGCAATGAAAAGAATATTGTTTCCTTTATATTAGTTTGTATCTGATATATTATGTAGGAATACAGCCTCTTTTAATTTTATTATTAATATGTATAAAAAAAAACTTCGTCTTAGTGAAAATTTAATCATATCTCCAGATAACTTCGGTGCAGAGATGTTGAGCAACACAGGGCAGCGTTACGATCTTTAGAACTCAGCACTTAAAAGATTTTGGTGTCTCCATATATATATATATATATATATATCTAATTCAAAATATAAACAATAATAAAACGTAAAATAAAATTTTAAATTAGAAGAAACTCACAGTTAGTTGTAAAATAATGTTTATTTTTGTATAGTTTATTTATAATTGAAAAGTTTTCTCCTACTTGTTCTAATTAATTGCAAGGTCTTTGATCAGGTCCTCAAAATCAATCTTACATAATACATCTGCTTCTATACTTATAGGAAAAAAACATCCGGCATATTAATGTTGCAAGTATAAGAAAGCAACTGGAAAAGCACATATTGTCTTCTACAATTATTTTATAAAGTTCAGCAGTTCTTGCTCTTACATTTTTTTTTAGCAATAAATGTATGACTGCATTTTGCGGAAGGTGACTTAGCTGGTTAATTCAACCCTGGATGAATATAACCTATATGAGTTCCCAAATGTAATTATTTGTAACTGGCGTTATTGTTACATGTACCACAAGTTTGCGTTATTAGCTATTAATAATAAACCTACGCTAAAATTGTATGTGTAGTTCAAAAGGTAGTTCAGAATTAGTTCACGTCCGATGCTATATTTTTCTTAATTTCCCTTCTATTAGTTTCAGGTTTGGGAGAATGAAAAAGTTGAGACAGATTGAAAGAATATGGAATTAATATATAGAAATCTAAACTCATGGGATACGTAACGCACATTATGTAGAAGTTTCTTAAAAGAATAATATATCATCTGTAATGAAATAAAAATACGTAATTAAAGAAACTAACGTTCCGTTGCTTAGATAATTAGTTCTTTCCCAGAGTAGTGAAAAAATATGTACAGTAAGGTATATTTTGGTATTTTCGCATTCCTGTCGGTGCCTGTGAAACCGTTATCACAGTGGGTGACCCATTTAGAAGTACAAACAACAGCGATCCGCCCTGCTTCGGAAGGCACTTCAAAGCCGTCGGTCCCGGCTACCACTACGATAGAACAAGTTAGAGGCGCTAGCGCGATCGTAAAACTCGGGCTATAGCGGCAGGCAAATGGAAATTCGGCCGCTTAAGATATTTTAATCCGGGATAGTCAAAAAAGGATGATTACCCGCAGTTACATTATGGTTTTCTGGAGACCTTTCGAAAGCGACGATAATGATAAAATTAAGGGCATTACAAGCAGTGATACCGACGAAACATAGATGTTGTAAATAGTAGTAGTGAAAGTAAAAATATAAATTTCAGTGCCAGGATCTTCCCGTTTAAGCGCAGCAAATAATTTTAAACATTTATAAAAGCTTAAACCTGATTTAAATATAAAGTTATTAATAAACGGCAATACGTAATTTATTATTTTCGTTATACCGTAGGCAAAATCGATCAATAATTTGGTTAGATGAAACATGGTTTGAAACTCACGACGTCTTCAGAAAAGGTTGGACTGATAATTCAACGAAAATTGTTATAGATGTTCCACCTTCTAGGGGAAAGCGTATAATAATTATCCATACTGGTAGTGACATTGGTTTCATTAGCAACTGTTTCAAATTATCAGCAAAAGATATTAGCAGTTCCAGCGCAGATTACCACCAAGATATGAACCCCGAAATGTTTGAAAATTGGTTTTGCACAGTTTTGCTTGGATAACGCATTTAGCCATTCCAGGCAAAACAGGAAGACAAAGATACCCAACCGAAGCACAATATACCACATATTATACAATTTTTAAATGAAAATAATGTTTCTATTCCTGGCAATATAAAAACTAAAGCAGCTTTGTTAACACTAATAGAAGAATAGAATAGAACATATATACAATGTGATCGTAATATGACCTCGCCCCCCTACTAACTTTTAAACGACTTTATATTTCATTATAAAATTTAATGCTTTAATGGGAGGCTAAATGCTATTTTTTAGCCCAGATTTAAATCTTATAACTTTCAAAATGGCGGCTAGGAGCCATTTTGATATATTTTTTAAATAGCAATGGGGGTCGAGTGACACCTCATTTGAAAGATCTATTTGAGTAGAGTATAATTCTATATTTTGGGAAAATTTTACAGATTCAAGAAGCAAATGATAGACTTCCAAATTATTTGTTTCTGATATTAAGCAAAACGCTGAAAAAATGTAGGAGGCGAAACAACAGAAGTAAAACAATTAAAATAATTAGTTTTTCTGTTCTGTCACTTTAATTCAGTTATTGTGTTTGCTCACGTTTGAATATTGAGTGTTAAAACCGGTGATATTAACAATAATTATGGCGAATGTTCGAAACTGAAGCAGTTTTTATTGTCGCTGAAGCCAATCGAAAATTTCACGAAGCCGAAAGAATATTTGATAAACGTTCTTCCGACCGTCCTATTTTGAGGACGTATTTAAGAGAACATGTGGAGAAATTTATTAACACACAATAGTTCAGGTATATATTGAAAAGCACGTTATCGAACATTTTGAGACGGAGAGAAAGATGCGGAAGTAAGATATAGTTCAAATGTGTAGTTCCAGTTTCCTTGCAAACAATGTATTCTGTAGTTCACTAGGATAACTCTCTCTTTATTCTCCAGTTTAGAGTATTTACAAATTCCTATGTTAGTTTTTTTGTGATAAATGTAATACTAAAGACCTAAAAATAAATACGGAAGGCAACTTGTTACATATACGGAAGCGCTCTTCCTCTTTTCGTTGAAATATTTATATACGAAAGAATATTCAGGCTTTCTTTTCAGTTTTCCTCATAAACATTAGCTTTTAATGCTACATTTTTGGCGAAGTAACAGAAATCACTAGTACGTTAGTGTTATACAGTTACTAGGTTGTTAATTAGTATTGCTGTTTAGAATGTATGTGCTGCATACTATCACCTAAAAATGTTACGATTTGAAACAGCAACTTTATCAAACGCTACCCCATGCATGGATGCATATATCAGAAGAACAATGCTAGTTTATCTCCTGCATTATTGCAGCTTCAGAGAACCATAAAATAGCTCACCATATCATTTTCACTTTAAACGCCAGCCAACCCACCCTGATCTGTATCTCTGACCACTGTTTCTAATACTGCTACTGACTACTATAGAACTCGGGCGTTATCTTGAACAACAATAACCGTTACGGATAGTAACCGCAGATAAAAGCTTCGATTTGATAATATCGCTTTGATGATGCCTGCCACAGCAAATACGCAGTCCAATGCTGATAATTTATTGTTCCTAAACTATTCAACATGATGTGATGCCAATTAAAATTTAAATTCCTTAACATTACTTGTTACAACTTAATAAGTGCTGTACAGTGTACGTTGTAATATAGTATTTCAGCTAGGGTAAGTGGTCTGAGGGAAGTTTCCTCTCAAAGCCATCAAGAATTCTTATGGAGTACAGCAGTCCATTAACGATAAGGGTCATTTGCTCGCAAAAACATTTGCAATACGAGCCGGGAAAAAGCAATATATAATTTTTTGTGTGTTCACGGTGAGCTCACAGTGTTATAAGTAACAGCACACCAGAAAATATGTAATGCTTTTAGGATTAAATAAACATATATTCGGTACAGAATATGATGGTCTAACGAAGAGAGTTTTATAGAAGTAATTTTACTGTGTACAGGAGAAACATCCATTTTTATTTTACTGTGTGTTATTATATGGAGTCTAAATGGATAGAATGATCTGAGTGTTGAAACAGTGTTAATGATTAGTTACATTTATTAATTGTAGCCATAGTGTAGGTTATCCTCTGTTAAAAAGATTAGTCAACTTGATCGTATTTTATTGCTGCATACTCTTATTTAATTTTCACTTCAATTGAAGTATATGCTTAATGTAAACAGGATTAAAGTGGCAGCAGGGTGCGGAACCGAGTATTCGGATATCCCCGCAATCATTCCCCTTATTTATTTATTTATTTATGCTTAATGGAAATTCGAAATATCTTGTACAGCTGGACTATATCTAACACTCAGTTTTCAAATATTGCTACAACAAAAAAGAAACACAAACGAGCTTCTTACATAAAATCGTACGGAATCTTTAGACCAATTGAGTTAGTTACTGAGACTTTTGTACTATTTGAAAGCTACCAATGTATGATAAAATAGCGTCCATTTTCAGCGCATTCAATGCATGCCTCATTCCCGCCGCTTTTAAAATGGTATGTCAGAAATTCATAAAATTTGGAAAAAAAACAACTCGTTCTGTTAGTCAAACAACATAACAAATGGTCAATAGATTCCAGATATCTTTGAATCATTTGGTCTGATTTTAATTAGGCATTTGCAATTCGGGACTATATAAATATCCATTCGTTACTAAAATCAGCAGAAGCATAAGCAAATTTATTTGTCAAAACAAAATTCTGCTAATATCTATGAAAAAATGTATTTCAAGATAAATTTACGAATCTTCAAATCCTTTACCTCGCGGAGTATTGACGTTATTATTGTGAAATTAAAAATAAATATGAAACGTAATTTATATTCCATATACAGTATAACCATTTTATTTAATAATCCGTTGATAATTCAGGTAAGCAACACATATTCCACTTAAAACTTACATTGCAATTAAAACAGCACATTATAAATGAGAGAAAACTTTTGCTAGAAAATAACAAATATTCTCATTTAACATTTGTGCTTTAAATGGTTTTGTTGCATACAAGGAAAATAATAACTAGCAGTTCATGCCAATTTGAAAAGTTGTTTTTTTTACAATAAGCGAGTATCTAAAAATGCAGTGCCACAACTGTACGCTAAATATTACCCAAACAGAATGTTTTCTGCCTGTAATGCATTTAGAATACCTCACAAAATAGTAAGATGCGTTATCCATCACAATTACGCTGTTTGCGGGAATGTTGGGAAGCAAAACTGTGCAAAACCAATCTTCAAACATATCGGAGTTCATATCTTGGCGGTAATCTGCGTTGGAACTGCTAATGTTTTTTGCGGATAATTTCAAACAGTTGTTAACGAAACCATTTGCACTACCAGCATGGATAGTTATTATGCGCTTTCCTCTCGAAGGTGGAACATCTATGACGGTTTTCGCCGAATTATCAGTCTAACCTTTTGTGACGACGTCATGAGTATCATACCATGTTTCATCTAACCAAATTATTGATCGATTTTGCCTACGGTATAAATTAATCATCTTAAGGTATTCGTCCCGTAACAGTACAATGCGATCGCTTTCCATTATGTATTGCCGTTTATTTATAACTTTATGTTTAAATCCCATATCTGCTGTCAAACTTTTGTAAGAAAAGTATATTTGTTTTGATCTAATATCTTGAAATATTTCGCTTACGGTGGGAACTAATTTCATTTTATAAAAATTATAAATAATATCGCTTAAGGTTTCATGAAACAAATATATCAAAACAAATTTAACATGATTACCTACATCGTTAGTGAACAACAGCACGTTCAGATATTTAACAATATTCAGGGAATAAGTGATTGGTCATAATTTTAATTTAATCTTACCTAGATACTTTTATGATAACATTTTATAATATATATTATAATATTATAACCAGTTTCAATAAAAAGTTGCATCGCTGGATTTTACTGCCATGGCTACGAAAGTTAAATGCGGCCTTGAAAATGGTAACACTACCAGTGTTGCCATTTTCAATTTTTTTAGTATTCAGATCACTCTTAAAACAGCAGGCATGTTATTATATTTTCCCACTTCTTTCGGTTATATCAGTTTTTTTATAAAGAAGCTTTATTATTACAAGTCTACTAGGGTTGCAATATCTTGCATATCAAATGTTTTGTGTCATTTATATTTTATTGATGTGCCTATTTTTTCGAACCAGTTTTTCAAAAACCCTTTAATGATACATTCAGACACACAGCCACATAAGTAACGAGCGATCAGTCTTGAAATTTAGGGTTCGTTGTGAGTGCTACAAGGCATATCATAGCTATCATGTTACGTACCGGCCGTACCTTGTGTTTACTTTTTCGAAGGTAAACACTAGCAAAACTTAACCTAAAAGGGTATCTCGTCTCAATAAAACGCATTTTAAATAGTAAACAAATAAGTAACAAATTACAACAACCAGATTAAATAGATTTTGACAGGCGCATAAATTATTTTAATTTGACAGTTGTTTGAATTGGTATTTGTTTATAGTTCAATATCAAACACGCAAAGAAATGTCATAACCCTCCCTAATTTGAAGACTGTGATTTTATGGTATGTAGATACATATATTAAACGGTATTTAGTGGGAATGATCTAATTAACACTCCCGCAAACCATAGCTCGAGCCGTCAAACACCCTTAATGGTATGGAACACGGATTGATAGTAAACAACATTCCCTTCCTTTGTATATTTTGTACCTGGTGCGAAACAGTGAGATATAAATTTTTTGGCTGTGAAAAGGCTAAAATATGTAAATCGTTATTATCTTTCACATGGGAAAGTTTTCAGTACACAAGACACTCATTTTAATGCTAATCACCATACCATTATTTCTTGGGAGTCTGCAGTTCTTAAAACTTAAAGCAATTTTCCCACTTTCGATCTTTGCTGACGGAGTATCGTCATAACGGTAACTACTTGTACTTTTATATCGATTTGAAAATACATTAACATACAGAAAATACACACGTAATAATACACAAAAGGAACAGAAAGATAAAACACTAATGAGAAAAATTCCAAATTTTTCCAGTTTGACCGTTTAAATGATTCGGGTTTTAAGTTTTCAATTTTGGATATAACTGTGACTATTCGCGTAAAGATTATACATTTTTTAACCCATTGTGTGTGGAAAAGCAATGTTTTTAACAGTAGAAAGTATCAACTGCTGCCATTCGTAATAAGGCTTTTTTTTAAGGTGAACCAGCCTCCGTATAGTCCTAATCTCACCAACAGCAACTGTTAATTGTTTACAAATCCGAAGTAACACGCAACTGTTACAAGTTTTCACAAGAATTCTGAAGTGGCGGCAATAAATGAGCATTTTTATTCCTTTATTTGTGAATATCATTACAAAAAATCTAGAAGTGTTAATGCAGATTACGTTTCAAAGTAAAATATAGCTCATTGATCTGTTCTTTTGTTAACCCAGTTAAGCTGGAAAGAATGGTCCAGTACGAACAGTATGTGCCAACTAAAATAGTCCACCCTGAATAAGTTTGTAAATTATCAGATCTGAAAAAATCGACGAGACAAGTCAACAACAGTTTGAAAAGGGGCATTGTTGACTATGTAAGTCATTCACCCTACTGCATCCTCCTAGCCTCCATCACAGCCAACGCCTATATTTTAAATGATAAGAGGTGTCGAATGATAGTTCATTTGAAAAGATTTTGTGCTCTTTGTACAGTCCGAAAATTATTGCCAATTCTGTTGATTTATTTTTGACAATGGCATTTTGAAGTTTGGAAACCTTAAATTAAAAAAATTTAATAAAGTGTATTTCATTACATGATCAAAGTGGCTATCACTATTCTTTATACAATAAACATTAAAAAATGTAATATAACAACAAAACAAAATAAGAGAGTGTCAATAATTATTAAAAATGACTTCTAGTAAAAAGTGATTTATTTACTCTTTACACAAGACGATAGTATCTAGAAAGATAAGTTTTTGTTCTCCAGACTTGTTTCAGATCCTGTGGAGTGGCCAACCAGGTGACCTGAAACTCCACTAGATTTCTTTCACTTGGATCACCTGAAAACTAAGATCTATACTAAACCAAATTCTCCGGAAGATTTATGAAGTTAATTAATTTGATGTTCATTAACGTCCGAAATTTTAAAAATGTACGAAATTGCGTTGAATGTCGATTATACTATTAAATCGAAGTTGGTGGTGACCACTTTGAACATTTAATAAAATACCCTGAACACTTTTTAAATTTCCCCCTACGCATCGGATACTGCAAAATACCCTTTCTCAAAAACGAATTAAGAGAATAAGTGAAAATAAATGTTCATATTGTGCAAAAACCTTTCAAAATAAAGTATCGCTTGACGCTCTTTCTCATTTCAAATTTTGGGTGGGGGTTAGAGGGATGAAATAGGCTGATGATTATTTATTTTGTTGACAAACAAATGACTTAAGGAATGGTACGTGTATTCAAAAAAAAAGTTGAATGTAGAAGCTAATACACAGTTTCCTAAATCGTACATAACCTCACTTACAAACATGACATTAGTTATAACGAACGCCATTTTATAATGCGAGATTTTTATTTCAGACGATGCTGAAAATAGAGCATTTTCCGTATTAATGTCCTCGCTTGCGACTACCCTTTCTTCTTTCTGGTAAAGCTTACCCTCTCAGGCAACGCTATTACACAACATTTCGGGTTTCTTCTTAGAATTGCTTATAGTCAATGACAGAATCTGTTACAATATTTTTTCACGTAATTCTATATTGAATATATTCTATTTTTAATACTAATTCTATTAAAACTGATTCCATTATAAAAATAATATTCTATCACTAATGGTTCCTGTTTCAATTGGTAAACCATTTTACGATCAAGTGGAACGTTAATATACTCGTGTGTTAATTCCAAAAAGAATGTTTTCTACTTCACGGTTTCCCAGAAAATGCAAAAATAGGAATTAAATTACAGTATCCAGTAAATACCCTTTTTAGAAAAATGGTTGATATGAAGTTCTTTAATGTCACATGCCGACTGAACAATTAATATCGGACGCTAGAAGGACACGCACGTTTTTGAAAATGAGAATCGCACAGAATCCGTAATTTATCAGTCATGCTTGCAATGCATTTTCAAAATTCCAGAACATTGCTTTCCATTTTGATAAACATTTTTTAATTTCCTATAGTGGTCCCTCAATTCTGCCCAGAAAGGTCCCTAAATAAAGACACCCATTTAGTACAAATTCAAGTTTCTTCTATTTGTCTATTTGTATTATTGTTATAAAAATCCAAACAATACCTCCTTACCTGCTTCCTACGCAGACGACACAACTGCTTTTCATTGCACCCACGCGCTATCACTTGAACATGGCTACTAAAGAAATGCAAATTTAAGATAGCATTTCAGTGTAATAGGAAATACTTACATCATGAATATTTCTACGTGATAGTCTAGAATAGAATCTCGTTACTTCTTTGCAAAAACTTAGGTTCTAAGGACATTTTAATAGTATCTACAAAAAATAGATTACTGGTATTACTTTCACTTATTCGCTATGAAACTCTTCCAGTTTATAGTACTATAAAAAGTTTTACACTCACTTTGGCGTGGGAAATCGATGAAGAGTACTTAAAACTTTTTTAGCGTTTTACACTTTTAACAAGACATCTTATCAGGCACGTTCGTGCTGAGAGAGTTCCCTTCAAATTTATTTAATTAAGTTTTCGCCGTCGGGGGAAACATGCGATTAAGATACGGTTACGTTTGACTTGCGGGAACGATCTCTAAAACGAATTTTTAAAGATAATATATTAAATAAGCAAAAATCTTGCAATCTAAGAACTTTACACAAACTCTTACATACATTAGTACCGTTATATTACGCCGTTACAGTGTTTTTGCAAGTAAAATATCTCCATCTAACAATATTTGTTGACGTCTACCGTTCTCATTTAATTCCCAACAAAGTAAATTTGCTTTTCGTTTCCACTGAAATGAAATACGAATGCTACAGATAAAATCAACAGTGGTATTTATAATATCAGTACCTGAGCAAATTAAGTAATGATTTTAGTTCTATCAATAAATTAGAAATGACTCCCATTTGTATAGTTTAGCATTATCTTCAACAAAGAAAAATAAAATATGTGTTTTCTAAGATAAACAAGGAAACATATTCAGTTGACCTAGAAAATTGACGATAATATTGGCAGTTAGCCAACTATACTTAAATTATTTTGAAGCTTGTCTTCCTTGCTTAATTTTGCAGAACGCGAAGATTTTTTAATTACTCAGCCTGTATATCTCGTAATTTACTGTACCTATTCCTAATTAAATATGTCGGTATGATTGGTATAAAGCAAGTAAAAATAATATCAGAGCACTGTAGTACTGTACAAATCACATAAGAGAAGAATTAAAAAATAGATATTGCGAACATGTCACGTTAATTTTGATAGCCTGTAACTGCAATTACATATTACATTATGCTAGCTAGCATACGCTTTGTGTCTTCACAGCATGGACGAAAATCCGCTCTTACTGATCGACGGTTCACGTGATGAAAACAAATGCAAATGATACCGAGGATGCGGAACTTCAGGTCGTCATTTCAACAAACTGGAAATTCTGCAGTTGCAATTAACTATGCAGAAAGAGAAGTCTATATATAAAATGTATGCGGTATTGTTGTGACTATCGAAGGCGTATAACAATATAAAAAAAAGTAGGGTATTTAACCAATGCATATTACCAGTACTCACCTATAGTCGTCAAACGTGGACACTTACTAACATGGATAAAATTGCAGAAATACAGAAATCCATGGAGAGAGCTATGTCGGAATCAGGTTGACAAACAAATGCATCAGAAGCAAAACAAAAGTCAGAGATGTTGTAGAATATGTCACTTCACTGAAATGGACCTTTGCGGGTCATAATGCACGACACAAAGATGGACGATGGAATAACCAAATTCATAACTGGAGGCCATAGATGGGTCAGCTGACTAGAGGACGCACACAGATGCGCTGGGGAGGCGACCTGAAGAGAATAAGTGGATTGAACTGGAAACGCGCCGCGCAAGATAGAACTCAATGGCGAGAGATGAGAGATGCTTATGTCCAGGACGACAAATGGCTAACGAAGAAGAAGAATCGAAGGCGTAAACCTTATGACTGCAATTTTATATATTTGTATATCGAAATCCTACTAATCCGACTGTTAACTTCACATGATAAACATCGTAGTGTGAACTAAAAAGCGCAACACATGCATAGGAGAGCAGATCACTACGTCTCGTAAGAGACAAAGCACTCAAAGAAGAAAAGGAAGTAGTGTTTTAAAAAACTCCAAAACATAGCAGTCAAATTTGACAAATGTGTTCTTGTTTTTCTTTCACAGTCGAAATATCTGCTATGCAGTTCCAATTTACTGCGGATGTATAAATGGATAATATTCTGTATATTTACAAATATAAAATTGTGAAAAGCAACTGAAGAGACACTTAAGCTAACTTAAGATGTGGACAATTCATTGTTGATGCCATTTGCTTATTTATACCACCATTTCTGTATGAGATTTTGATTCAGTGTATTTTATAACGTTGCTTCTGCTTAACAGCCGCATTGTAATACTTGCCACAGTACAAGGAACATTCAGTTCAAATGAGTTTCCAATTTAAAAGGAATAAATATAATAATAAGGTTATCACACTAAACATTTAAACGATTGTCTGCAGCCTACACAAAAAATACATTCTTAGCAAACTTCATTAAAAATGTAAACAGGAATTTTTTGTTATCGAGTTGTATACTTTTCTTAAAAGCATCCAACTTTATGCTGGTAAGTTATTACGTTTACGTACCACTGCATAAAGTAATTGCGTAGGGCCTCGTAGACTACTTTATCTATTGGGGGAAATGTTATCAAGATATCTATATACATCAACAGCATAATGCGGTGGAGCTCCCTCCTGTTGATACCAAGAATTATTATTGGGGAAGTCACTATCATGTTCATTGGGGTACAAAATATCGCAACTAGGATCTCATTAATTTTGTCAAAACGCTCAAATATCGCAGTTTAGTTAACCAATCTAATGAGAATTTTCAGTTTGTATATTGTTAAGACATTGCACCTGATATGTTTTCTTCTCTTTATTTGTAGGGGGAATTATCAGAGGTGTTACAATGGATAACTGTTTTTCTTTTTATGGTGATATTTTTTTGAACAACATTAAATGGAAAGCCAAAGCGTGTTTTAATACTTAGCCATTGGAATTACGTTAACATTTAGAATCTAAACGTATCCATTATGTTAAATTTTATGTGCGTTTATGAAATTATCTTGTTTGGAATTAATTCAGTTACGTTATTATATTATAGAAAGTTTTAAAAGCGGTTTCAGTAATTGACCAGCAGATGTTTTTAACATCAACTGTAATACATTTTTTTTTGCAAATATCTCTTTGTATAGCGCACAAAATTCGTCGAAACCTATCTTAAGATTTTTATTTTATTCGGGTGTCATTCTCAAACTATTTTGATACAACAGATATTTCAATACAAATATTTCGTGTAAATTAAATTTGAATCAGTTTAAAAATGGACAAAATAATCGTTTCATTGTGCCTGTAAAATATGTTTTTGTTTCACAGCAACAAAAAATAATAACAAAGCGATCGGCATGAAAAATAAAATATTGGTTCGGTTTCCATTCAGGCAATATGCCTGCATTTGATCGATGCTTGAATATTGTTGGAAAACTTGAATTTACCGATGAGTCTCTATTTAAGCTGGCGATATATGTATTAATCTATATTTTGTATTTCATAATGCATCCTCGTGTATAATATGTTATGTATTCGGCAGTCATGTCTTATACAAAAGTACGTAAACAATTGGAGCATATAAGTACTAACAGAGTAAGTAATTTGTACTAACAGAGTAAGTAATTTGGGGCATTATTATTTTTACGTTGTGGCTAACCTGCCGGTTCCGTTATTCATGTTAATTCCGGTTTTATAATGATGTCAGAAAAATAACGTCAGAAGAAGACGGGATTTATACTGATCCTGGTTAAATCATGCCATAAACGTACAGTGGCCTGGTGATTCCTTTATTGCTGACATGTGTCTCGTTGTTTCCAAGAGTATTCAAACAAGTTTAGTAATTATTATTAT
The DNA here is from genome assembly GCA_014611495.1 of Limonius californicus. Taxonomy (NCBI): domain Eukaryota; kingdom Metazoa; phylum Arthropoda; class Insecta; order Coleoptera; family Elateridae; genus Limonius; species Limonius californicus. Next base: position 22,732 of record JABXWE010012494.1, read on the forward strand.
TATTATTTCTAAGTAGTAAGTATTTTATTTATCAAATCAATAAATATAAAAGAATGCATGTAAATATTACAGTAAATATCATTTTGTATGTTACACTTGTTAGGCGCGTAAATTTCCTCTCAGTGCACTTAGTCGGTGGAGGTTTACGGAGCTGGAAATTTATTATGTAGCTATACGGAGGTAAAAAAAGGCCATATGAATAGCAGACATTTACAAAATTTAGGAAACTATATTCTCTACGAGAGATATTAAAATATGCCTAACTAAAGTACTGATATATTTATTGTAGTCAAAGTTTTGACTGTCCAGTAGCGGTGTAAGATATATTACAACTGTAAAGAAGAAACAACCGTGTGCTGCTCATGTGTCAGAAACACCAAAGATGGAAGAGCGTTAGAAATGAGAAGTATCTCAGAAAACTACAAACATATAAATAGGGTACAGTTTCAATATTCGCGGCATCACAGAATGCTAAACAGTAAAGATAGACAAACTACCAAGAATCTATTAGTTATTAAAAACGGATAGAGAAATAGTAAAACAAAATACTGAAAAATAGTTTATATTATAAGGTATATCTGATACCATTTTAAGTTTATACGGAAATCTAAAAATTTAAAACATTGCGTCAGTATAACAGATGTAATGTCTAGGTAAGCCTCTTAAAAGGTATACAAGCCAATTTTAAAGGTAGGCTTATTCAAAGACTTAACATGAAGAATACTATGAAAGCTTTTCCTAAATTACCTACGAATGAGTAAATATAGGCATGCCGGTGTTTTTACTTATACCAGAAGATGGTTATTGTGAAATAGAGATAGTTGCTTTTTGACGTTTGACCATTGAAGATAAGAATAGTTTGCAGAATTTGACCACACTCCTTACCACCACGATATTTAGATCACCTTAATATGTACTATCAATAAGGATAGGCCAAGGTAGGGAATATAATTTTGAAAAGATGGACATTAACAAGCAGAAACGGGAATGATAGCGACGAAATCAAGACGAGACTAAATAAAGCAAATAAAAGTGAGGAATTCTAATGAAAGTGCTTTAATCAAAACTGACGTCGCCTAAAACGAAGTTATGGATGTTTAACATGGTCATAATATCAAAGGATTTATTTACATTCAAAACGTGGGTTATAGATAAAAGTGACCAAGGAAGGGTTGAAGTATGGACGAAGAAAGTAGTACGTAGAATATTTGGTGGCAAAACGATGAATGGAGACGAAGAAAAAATTGTGACATCTACAAGATCTATATTGAACCGAGTATAACTAACGTGATAAAGGCGCCGAGACAGAGATACGCAGGATATATTGAAGGGTTATCAGAAGAACAACAAGGAAAGTACTAGAGGGAGTTGTAACCTACAATAGGGGAAGGGGTTACCAAGAAATAGATCTTCTAATCAAATCAAGAGCGATCTAAAAACTACTAGGGCATGTTTGGTTGAATCGGTCCTATAAGCTGTGTTTCTTTACTTTAAGGACCCCCTGTATATACGCTACGCATTTCGGTCAATGACGTGATATTCTACTGATGACTTGGCGAATAATTTCTCTTCAAAGTAGTCCTCAGCTGAAGTTATTTTAGATAATCTATATTCATCAGTTCTTACTGAAGATAATAACTTAGCTGCCGAAATACGTACTTAGGTGTTCTAAGTATCACGGTAGTAACGGGGTTTTTCAAAATTTTACATACTTGAACAGCCGTCTCCGTTACCTAAATCATAAAGACAATTTTAGTGGTTTTTAATTAGCTTTTGATAGAACAATCTACAAGCATAGAGTATTAAATGTACCATGACTGATAAAGATTTGCTGGAGAAGTCTGTTATAAAAACTTGTTTTCCAAATATCAATTTCATTAGTTGTATATTCTATGCGAAGGTTCAGTAGAAAAATCAGCTGCGAGGAAATGTAAACAAAGCCGTCTGCTATAACTTATTCGTTATAAACACAGCAACAAACAAAATCAAATGGGATATGCTAAAACAGAGCCGGAATTTGATCTTATGTACGTTACAAATTATACAAATTGTAAATTTTCATTGAAGAATCTAGGATTAGTAGAAATCCTTGACTCTGACGGCATTTGTATAACTAGTAACAGTATTAAACCGGGATTTATATGAATATCAGAACCGGAAAGCTGGCCACAGCGTTTTCTATTTGTCATGGTATTTGCAATTTTCAACAAGTTAGGTTAGGTATACTACCTGCAGACGCAGACGTCCAGATTTCTAATAGAACAAAGCTATGGTTCCACAATACTTTTCAAAATCCATTTGTCATCCTGAATATGCTGATGATACAACTTTATTTATACTGTACATAATATTCAGTTTGACGTTTTACATAAACACATTTACTAATCAATGTTTCGCAGGAATATAAGTTATTAAAAAATGCAGTCTAAACCATATTAATATATTAGCAGAAACATTAAACAATAATACAGATCTTTAAAACATCACAAGAGGAACTCAAATACTTATCTACCTAATCATGAAAACAATAGCTGAGCCGCCTATGCCATTAATGATACATTTCGTTTTTGAAATTTTGTTCAGATATGCAAAAATATTGTGTTCAGTTGTATTACAAATGAATGTTGTAAAACTTCAACACCAAAGTATAATTAAATTCTTAAAAAAAGAGGGGAACGGGCCAAAAACTATCTATGGCAGAATGACGGCGGTCTACGTAGAAGTTCCGTCTTATTACAATGTAACTTTTGGTGTAAACAATTTCTTTGGGGACCAGAATCCGCTGAAGATGACTAAAGCTTTAACAGATGATAAGATGCAACTAATGAAAAAATGTGCCAGAAAGTTGAGGCTATGGTGCTGGAGGATCGACGTTTGAACGTTGCAACTGTATATTCACAATTAAGAATTCTTGAGGGAAGCGTCATTACCACTTTACACGATAAATTAGGTTAAGTAAGATGCCAGCGCTGTGGATTTCAAGGCTCCGAACTTCTGAACAAAAATTGCACCGCCAACATATTCTTGACCAACATTTGGCCACTTTAGAGAAGGATTCAGAGTTTCTATCACGAATGGTAACTGGTGACGAAACTTGGGTTCATTACTCGGATCCTGAGGCGAAACAAGAATTCATGCAATGGGTCCATACGGATTCTGCTGGGAAGTTGCCATGATTTTCTGGAAGATGGCGGGAATATTGTTGATCGAATATATGCCAAAAAGGATTGCACTTACTGGAGAAACTTATGCCAATACTCTAAAATAGTGCTCAAGTTTTCTAAATGACCCTACACTGTCTTTAGCAACAACTTTTTATGATCCCCTTCCGGCGGGGAAGTAAGAAACATCAACATTTGCGTCGGAAAAGCATTTTGCTTTTGCATGACAATGCACGAGTCGTCAAAGCTCGAAAGGTCGTGCTTGTTTTAGACGAATGTGAGTTTCAGGAGACCCACGTTACAGCCCAGATATGGTACCATCTGATTTTTATCTGTTTATAAAACTGAGTAAATATTTAAGAGGACGAAAATTTTACTCAGATAACGAACTGAAACAGGCCGTCGATGACTACTTCGCTAGTCAGCCAAAGGAATTTCTTTAAGGTAAAAACCAACTTCTGGACAATTGGCATAAGTGCGTTGATATAGCTGGATGTAATATTTAAATAACAAAATTATTAACAGTTTTGTATCTCTTGTTTCATGGCTAGGTAGGTAAGTTTTTTAGTTCCCTCGTAGTTAAAAGAGCGTTCGTAAAATTTTCCAAACAATCTACACATCCCTAAAAACTGCCCACTGGGTAATTTCCAAACATACTTATTACAACGGAAACTGGATTTAAGAACGGTATATTCTGTAACTGTATACTGTTTGAATAATAACCACAAAAGAAATTATGTCGGGCGCATATTAAGCTTAACGGTCTGAATACAAGAGTAGTTAAATGTCCATTTTCAGAGTATGCCATAAAATGTTTATCAGTAATTGGCCTATACACAGAAGAAGAATAAGTAGTTTTACAAATGCAAAGACACGGAGCGCTCTATTTCAAATTAGGTAGGTTATTATTAATTTTAGTGTGATATGTGGATCACACTAAAATTAATAATAACCTACTTAATTTGAAATTGCATTTTTAATGCTTTTCTGTTTGGATATTTTTATTATTACCTAAAAACGAGTTAATGATAATAATATAAATGTTTTGGAACATAAAACCATCGCATTCCAAACTATTTAAAAATATACATTCGCACAACCACTTTTATTGTTGATTTAAGTTGACACGAATAAAGAAAGAAGCTGAACATTTAGAAGTCATGGCCAATAAAAACGCCAACAACAATAACTACCATAATTAACAGTTATGACCTGTTATAAGTAAGCTAATAAAGTGGAGAACAACGATTGCCGGAACCTCCGCTTTCGCATTCCTTTAAATTCAGCTTTCGGGTAACAACAGTTTCATTAATGGAAATCATTGTGGTCAGAGCACGAAACCAAAGAAATGTTCCTACTAATCTATATAGTAATACCGCATCACTTCTACCTATCGTAGCTTTTTAGTTATCCCAAATCCTGCACTAATAGAAGCCAGACTTAACGTGTCTATCGGAGCTTGTAGCGTTTGGACTAAAACGATTTTTCATGGAAATGAGATATTCTGTTATAAACTGTACAACTGTATTACTGGAAGACAGTGCCGCTACTGGCTACTGTGATTTGCAAATCCAAGAAAAAATGTATCGAAAACAATAAACATTTATGTGATTAGTTAGCAGTAACTGATATTTAATAGGATGGCAGGCACCATACACTCGGATTACAAGCTAACACTATGTTCTACGGCGAAAGATCCCAAGGTAAACTTGTAACTCTTGGTGAGGACTACAAGTCACATCCCGAATCGCAAAGTTAATTCTGTTTGTTTATTGTAGTTACAATAGCAATGTGTAATTTTCGTGTGGTATTATATTTTCATATGGATTTGTAATAACATGTCAACTATTCTAAAATGATCATTATTATGAAAATTATTGAGCAAGGAAGGCCATATTAAATAAGGAAGCGAGTAAAGTTAATTAAAAATAACCGCAAAGATATTGTATGATAGTTTATTAAGTGTTTTAACACAACACAAGCAAAATCAACATAACAATGCATAGAAAACCAGCACTGTTCTCAATTTCGTGTGATACAACACTCAAGGTTTTGGCTTCGGATTAGGACAACACATAAATACCTAAAAATTATATTTGTTAAGTTGGTGTAAACGTTTAGTGATGTAGAAAGATACGAGTTATAAGGGTAATGTTCGGCTTATCTAAATATTAAATAATATCAAATATTAATAAATATTGGGCAGTTCAAGATGTAAATCGATTTGTTTTGTCATTTCATCGCAAAAATATGTGAATTAAATCATAATTGCAATGGAATTACTAAGTGTAGCATCTTTTAATATCCCACGAATTTAAACTATTGTGTAAAAGTAATTATTTTTTTTTAATATTATCTTGGAGCCCAGTTGATATTAACATTGTGAATTAATTATGCCATTAAATGTTCATCTCCTATAGTTTCGTAATTGCTTAAAATAAGACCTAAATTTATTTCATATGTTTTACTGAAAGGACTTCCCCAAACTACTGGTAACATTTGGTGTGAAACACCCTGTATAATTGTAGTTATCCATTCATATTAATCTTCATATGAACTTTGTCAAACCTGTACAAGAAATCGACTATGCAATAAGCACAATAATAATAATACTTGGAGCCCTTTTTAATAATATGTATATAGTGTGGAAACTTTAACTAAATATAACTTGGATATACAGTACTGCACGTCTGATACCGGACAACATTGAAAATATGCAGTAACGCATCGGGCAGGAAATTGCCTAATTTCATCTCACCGGAAATGTTACAAAATGTAAGAAATTGGTTTAATCATCGATTAGGGTCTTACGAAGCAAGATATGGTGCATATTTTGAACATTTAAATTATTACAATTTATTTTCTTTTGACGAGTAATCTCTTATAATAATTAGAAAATAAAACATGTGTTATATTCCTCTTCAAATGAGCTTTTAAGCGATGTGTAATTTGGGATACCCTTAGATTTGACAAAAAAAGTCATGGGTAGTTACACCCCTCGGTATAAAGATAAACTACGAACATGACCGCTGTAACAACTACTAACGTTGACGCGCTTTTACAGAAATACTGTATTTCCTTCCAACGCCGGATGGGGTACACTTGTACCTCACAGCTAGTTGTTTTTGTTATATCTTTTGCAATAATTACAGTTTTAATTATTCTTTTCAATTTATCGCTCTCTACCTCCTAGCTGATAGTTTAGACATATTAGCAATTTTATGAACATAATAATTGGGTTAGTAATATGAGCAAACAATAAGTCTTGAGTGCAAAACATGCCCTATCCGGCAGCCTCCCGACTTAATTCGGCAACGTGTATTTCAGTTTACAATCACGCCGTTAGTCTAAATACGGGTCTAGACAAGGTGTGAATGAATACAGTGCGAAAAGAGCTTAACTTAAACTATCCTGTTCCTAAGAAAAACCGGTCTCGCGACAAAACAAAGAGAGAAAATTCCGGAACACCGGTCACGTTTGCAAATCCTTTGCTTCTGCTGAGTATTAAGTAACAAAGAAGAAAAGAGTTTGTTCCAGATATCAGCATAATGAAGATAATACAAAATAATTTATATGTCTATTCTAAAGTAAACTATAGTTTTTCTTGTTATTAAATGTGAATTAATATCATTTAAAATAACTCGATTTACTTTTATTTTAATTATAAACTACAGGAAATTATATTAAAAGTATGAAAATAATAAAAACAGTGGGGTCCCAAATGTACACTGCATCCGTATAATTCTTTACCCTTCGGCGTCGGAAAGATATCCAAGTTATAAAATTTATTCCAGTTAAAGTTTTCATGCGGTATTTAACATTATTTAATTTCTACTCATCACTTCAACATAACTTATGTAGCAAATAGTTTCCGGAATTTGCTTGGTTGATCAATAAACGAAAAACACTTTTTTCAGAAACAGCTAAATGTAGGATTCACAAGAGCATATAAATCATACAAACCACCGCACCTTCTGTTCAGATGTGAAACAAAACCAACTAGCATCCTTCGTCCCTGATATTTCAGCAGCAACGCGAAAACATGGTATCGAGCTACATCGTTTCAACCAAATTTAATTTTGAAAGCATTTGGATTCTAAACTTTTATATAAAAGCATGCTCTCCCTGTTTTGAAACAAAATTGAATTTATAATATAAATGTTGCAGTAACAGATAATAAATTCATACTCTCAACTATACATTTTGCAACACAAGAGAGTGCATCTATATTTTCGGAAAAACAACAGCTGTCAGTGTTTTACTACAAATTAAAGCTAAACTTTACTTCATAATTTTATAATTTATAGTAGTACTAAATTAAATCGCTGCATACAAATGTTTCATAAAAGTAATGACTTTATGTATTTCTATAAATTGATGATTCACCGAACGAAGATATTTGTAGTTAAATCGAAAATTTCTTTCCTTTCTTACATTTCCAGGCATATTGAATGAAAAGTCCCTTCTGATTTCAAAGTTAAATCACACGTCGTTAAAGTATAAAATATGAAATTGATACACGCTGCAGCTGCGGCAGGATAGATATTCTTTCAAAATATCAACTGCAAGTGAAAAATGAAAGGTTAAAAACCAAGGCGACAGAATCAATAATCTAGAAGCACCAACTTCCGAAGCACTCAAGCGTGTCTGTCATACAGAGAGGTTTACTGGGTTGACGTCAAATCAAATGACAAGGTATATTAAAGTTCCAGGTGATGTGGAAATTTACTATGGCTTCGCTCTTTATATTCAAACCTCTGCGAAAGTGAAAACAAATGATAATTGATGTACTTCAAACATTTTCTTAAGGAAACGGTATACGTCTTTGTGGGCTAATAAAAGTTACTGAATTTACAGAGAAACATTTTCATGGCATAATGCAAATCTTTCATTTAAGTAATTCAAGGGAATATTGAAATTAAATAAAAGGAAGGGTTGTTTCTAATATTCCATTTACAACGGCTCTACTTACATTAACGGAATTGTATAAGTTTACTAATTTCAAATGTATAAAACCATAAACCAATGTAATTAAAAGCTTAGCTTTTATCTATCAGCAAACATAATATAAGTTCTATAAATTGATTAATAATAGCAGTTGGATTATATGTGGTAGAAGCAACACACATAAATACATATACCGATTGGCGGTCTGCACTACGAATATAGGATATATACAAAATATATGCATCTATGCATCTTGACATTTTTAATATTAGTGAACCAAAATAATATCAGTAACATTGATATGAATATCTATGGAGTGCACGAGAAAGTACAAATTATTAAATCGCTTTATAGCGGTAGCTCGCTACGTGCAACACGAGATTTACTTTCAGTAACGTTCGAAAATCGACTACGTACTACGAGATAGGATACACCGAATTTTGAGGAACTTTGAGGAACACGGGTGGCCCTCCAACCAACCATAAAAGAACGTTACACCCAAGAAATGTTAATCAAGAAATGCAAGAAGTAGGAATATGTACTGCTGTAGAAGTAGATCCACGCCAGTCTTCTAGAAATATTGCTCAAGATACTGGTGTCCATCATAGTACTGTATTAAAAGTTTTAAGAAAAAGTTGATATTGTTCCTATGAACTATAGAAAACCCAACAAATTTACCAAAATGACCAAATTAGATGAATGGAATTATGTGAGAACGTAATGGAAAAATCGAGCAATGACATCAATTTCCCAAGCAAAATTCTGTTCACCGACATAAGCACGTTTCTAATAAATGGTCGACAAAACCTATCAGTCTGTCGTGCCTGGTCACGAAATAATCCTCACAAGCATTACAGTTATCGATCTCAATATCGACTAAAGTTGAATCTGTGGAATGGAATATTGGGCGATAACATTATTGGACCATTTTTTATCGAGGGGAACCTAAATGGTCCAAAATATCTTGATATGCTGCAAAACGAAATCGTTCCTGCTTTGATCAAGTTCCAGGGATCAGACTGGATGAAATGTGGTTCCAACAGATGGTTGCCCTGTCCACAATACGTTTGCCGTATAGGAATACTTAGCCAATACTTTTCCAAATCGTGTAATTGGAACCGTAAGCACAATTCCTTGGACGTCTAGATCCCCGGACTTGTCACGTCAAGATTTCTTCCTGTGGCCTTATATTAAATCTAAAATGTATGGATTTGAAGAAGACAGAGCTACCATACTGGCCAAACTGCGAATTAAAGTGCAGGATGCATTTGCAACTATTACCCCTCAAATGCTTGCTAATGTGAGAACCGGATTTTACAATGTTTGAGCTACTGCTTGGTAGAGGCGCGATTTATTCGACCATTTATTTTAAATAATATCGTGCTTCAGGTAAGTTCTTGGAGGTGCTAGTGTTGATTATTATTTAGTTGACTTTAACTTAAAAATGTTGTTTCCTTTGTCCATTATTAATTTATTTGCTTTTATTCGCTTATCCCAAGACTTAATATGCAATGTTCTCGTGACTTATTTATTAGTTCTTGGAAAGCTATTGTAATACGTATTCCTAATGCTAAATGCAAAATACTTTCATGCTTGCATGCTGTTAAATTAAATTAAATCCACGATAAATCTGATTTTAATTCTGCTGTCTTGAATAAGTTAAATTTTGAAGCACAAACTCATTTACTGAGCTGTTTAGATATTAAAACAAACTCATATCTAGAGTCTTTGGATATGCATACAATCATGATTTCGTTATTAATAAAAATATCCTACATTAATTATCAAGGCGCATCGCGTGAAAGTTAAATTGTTTTCGCATGTGCTATGTTCGCACTTGAAACCACCAATCGGTATAACAATTTACGTTACAATTTTCAATTTCCTATGTCTGTACCATGCATTATTCTTAATGGAATTTCCTTTCAGAATACTGGTAGATTATATTGTTTTCACATTTTTAAATAAAAAATGTTTAAAGGAACAGATTTCAAAAGAAACCTGATCAGGTAGGCCGAAGTGAAATTTAGTTAACTAATATCGTAGCTTATTGAGAAGTACATAACCTCATTTTTAATGATAACCATAAAGAGGCTATTATAAGGAATAAATATTAAATAAGATCATTTATTGAGAGATGTTGAAAACGGACTATTTTTCACGATTTATCTAGCAATAACGAAAGATTTCGCAGCGATTCAGGGTTTCTAGAAATTACTTATGGTTACAGCTTTTAGAATTTTGACACAATACTAGGTATACCAAGCAGCTTGAATCCGTTCTAATTCAATCAGTAAATATAGTACAGAGAGTGGATTAAAACCTTTAAAAGAACTTCCGGGTGTACCCGAATTGCGGTCGCGGTTTAATCCTTAAGTGACTGCAGATCCTGGGCCGTTAAGCTCCGACCTGATCTGCGGTCAAGAGCATACGTTAAAATTGTAAGTAATCCTTTTCTTGAACTCATTTTAAAATTAGCGATAAGAGTAATTTAAAGACTTAAGGAGAAAGTAACCACCCTACAAACTGGCAACAACAACCCTTATACTCACTCAGCCTTCTACCAATGAAAACCTTGCAGTCTTTTAAATTTTATTATAAAAGGAATTTTTAAATTATTTTTAGCCAGTTTAACAAATTGTTAAAAAGGAATTTGAGAAAATGTTCAATGAGCGCGGCAAGGCGTTAAATGTATATGAAAATTATAAATTTCGTCAATATCGGGAATTGAAAACTACAGCCATCTACAGGTGAAATAGTTTCGAACTGTAATAATCATGACAGCACGTGTAAAAAAGTGTTAAATAGGCAAAAAATTAACAACAGTTTAAAGGGTAACTTGGAGTTTTATTCTGACCGCAATCCATGTCAAGATTATGAGTTTATTAGTAATACAATCTTTGGACCGCAATTCAGTTCCCAGATTACTTAAGTTTCTTACTGGGACCGCAATTCGTGTGCAACCGAACTTCCTATCTACCTAACTGGTAGGTACTATTAGAGAATTTCTTTTTGAGGTTGTAAGCTAACTGTGCAAATTGGATTCATCTTTTCAGAAATATAATCTAACTCAGGGCTTCTCAAATTTCTTCATTTTCGACCTCTTTAGATCACATAAAAATTTTCACGACCCTTCACTTAATGTCATAAAAGCAATATGTATTTACACTTCCTATAAATAATCGTTAGTCGTAATTTAGCAGTAACTAGAAGTAGAAATCAGTCTTTACAAATAATATGTACTAACGACTCCAAGAAAAGAAAAAAAATTAACTTTCAGGGAATCCTATACAACCTCGCAAACAAAAATTGAATGTAAATTTTACAATCAGCAAAACATTATATTCATTTCTCTGTCCGCTCTGGGATTAGGGCCATCTACTTTAATGCTGAAAAGCGAACTGCAGCCAATGTAAAAACCAATGTGTGTAGTATACGGGAAAATTAGTCATAGAGTCTTTGCAGTGTTCTGATTGTAAAAATTAGATAAATCACGACGGCAAGGTTGCGTGAATTATGTTCTTACAGAATGGTAGTTTGTAATAAGATGAAAACACTTCAATAAATTAAGTCCACATGTACACTTCATTTCATATGAAATGCACCACCCATTAAAAATAAAGCTACGGGTTTGAAACTTTGGTACAATAATGTTTCATTATTGCGTATGAAATGATCAGGTTTTCATAAAAAAAGATTAACAACAACGAAAACAAAATTAATAATGTATAACATCGCGATGAACAGCAATGTAAGCATTTACTCGTCGTGGCATGCTTTCTATCAAGTGGTCTACGTTCTCCTGGGGTATCTCGTTCCATATAACCTCAAGCTGGTGTCTCAGCTCGTCTTAGTTGTTAGGGGCTCTTGGCAATAATCTTAGTCGCCGGCCCATCAAGTTCCAAAGATGTTCGATGGGCGATAAGTCCGGTGATCGTGCAGGCCAGGGCTACATTTGCAATTGTGCTTGTTGGAGGTACCTTCTGGTAATGTTTGCAGTGGATGTACGATATCCTGTTAGAAAATACCGCTTGGCAACGCCTGCATGAATTGTACTAACACCGGTTCCAGGACATTATAAATGAAAATAAATCGCACCCCAAACCATAACTCCAGGTGTTAACGCTGTATGGCGTTTTTCAACAAACTCTAGATTTCGTCGTTCCCCTCAATATCGACGTATCTTCCTACGGCCGTCATTTGCCCACAAACAACAACAAACTGATGAGAGACAGTAGACAAACACCACAACCACTTGATTTTTTTAATGGAAATAGTGATCATTTCACACGCAATAACAAAACATTATTGTAGCAAATTTTCAAACTCGTAGCTTTATTTTTAATAGGTGGTGCATTTTATACGAAACTGAGCATATCATAAATTAGTGTTGATTTTTCTGAATTTTTGTATTAGTTTAGATAATTTTTATAGTCAGTTTTTATGATTTGTACGATTTTTTAGCCTATGCCAATTTTGGATGTATTGTCTACTGCTCAAATGAAACCGCATGTTGAAAGGTCGCCTGTTAACGTAGCTACGGTGACAATAGAATACGTTATTTTTAGCTTATTGTTAACTCACTTTAGTTGCAGCCCATTAATAAGATGCATGTGATCGCCTACTTTTTCAAAAAAACTCAAATAATCGCTTAATATTTGTCACAGCTGGTCTTACAACAATTTCCATGTTCTTAAGTTATACGTCGTTGAAATTGCCTTTAATATTGAAAGGAAAGGGGTAAACAGCCATTAGAAAACTATATTCTATACTTTGGAACCAATAAATGTTAAAAAAATGTTAAAAGGACTATATACAAAGTTATAAGAGGGAATTACATTATATGGTGCAGAAGTGTGTGGAAGTGGCAGAGAGAAACAAGGGAAGGCTCAGGGTATTGGAAATGGAATTTTGGAGGCGTAACTGCGGTAAAATGAGACTCGATCAAATACCAAACGAAGAACTAAGAAATGCAAGTGAGAGTGGATGTACCTGAGACAATAGAAGTAAAACAACTGCGCTACTTTAGTCACTTAAGAAGAATGGGTGAAGGAAGGTGATCAAAAAATCTATGGCAATGGTATCCACCAAATAAAAGGAACCAAGAGGAAGAGTAGCACGATAGGCGTCAATGGAAACTAGAAAACGATTTTAATCACACGAAAGTTCTGCAAATTTTTCTAAAACTTTCAGTTAAACATGTCTCACCTTTTCCATTTTCACGATAAATGGTTTTTAGTCCAATCTACTTGATTGCAGTATATCTCCTGTAGGAAATATGTCTGGAAATCATTTTCCAAGCATACCAAATGGTCAGTAATAAAATCATCTGTCTATGAAAACATTTCAAATAAGTCATTTTCCACTTTATAATTCCATATGGCAGTAAAAGTGTTAATAACTTTTTCTATTTCGGTTTTATAAAGCCGTTCTAAGCGCCTTGTTTTAACTTAAAAACAGTACGTTAAGGAGGCCTATAATCGTACTGTTTTTAGTTTGTTTTTCTACGATGTTGGTAGTTCGATTTGAATTTGAAAGTTTGAAATGTCAGTTTCAGCCACCTGTCAGTGCTGCCATAAGTGTTTATAAAAACTCCCTA
>JABXWE010012495.1:0-17472 GCA_014611495.1 Limonius californicus
AAACAAAATTTGTACACAGTATGAAGGAATATCTCGCATACATATACTATTTTTCTACGTAATCTCCGTCTACTTGTAGGGCCTTATTCCAACGCGAAACAAGGGCATGTATGCCTTGCTTGTACCAGTTCTTGTCCTGTTCGTGTAACCATGTCCTCACTGCATGAATAACGTCGTCATCGTCTTCAAACCTCCTCCCGCGAAGTGCATCTTTAATGCTTCCCGGGTTTCCCGACTTTTGTGGGGCCGTGCGTTGTCATGCAGGAGCAACATGTCTGCTGAATTCTTGTGAGGCCTAACTCGGCGGAAGCGCTTATTCAGTTTTTTTAGCGTCTTGACGTATGCTTTAGAATTGATTGTTTCTCCTCTTGGCATCATATCCATAAGAAGGACCCCATCAATGTCCCAAAAGACAGTTATCATGACTTTTCCGGCAGACGGTGTTGTCTTGAATTTCTTCGTTCGTGGTGAGTTTGGATGACGCCACTCCATTGACTGCCTTTTCGTCTCCGGCTCAAAATGGTGTGCCCAGGTTTCGTCGCCTGTAACAATACAGGACAGAAATGCCTCCCCTTCAGATTCAAATCTGGACAACAATTCAGAACAAATTGCTTTTCTTTGAATTTTGTGTTCGGTTGTAAGGCTTCGCGGGACCCATCTTGCGCAAACCTTGGAATATCCTAGAGCCTTGGTAATTTTACTCGCACTTCCATTGCTAATTGAAAGCTGTATGGCTAATTGCCGACTTGTGATGCGTCGATCTTGGCGAATAATGGCATCAGCGCGGTACAACACGTCCGGGCTCGTGGACGTGGTAGGACGGCCAGAACGTTGTCTGTCCTGTAGCTCAGATTCTTCGCTTCCAGAAGCTTTAATTCTCTGCACCCAGCGACCAACGGTGCTCCTATCGACTGCACGACTTCCATACACAGCACACAAACGTTTGTGAATATTCACAACAGTCTGCTTCTCCGCAACCAAAAATTCAATTACGGCGCGTTGTTTGTAACGAGTGTCATTTACAGACGCCATTTCAAATTGTTTACTGGGGCTGCACTGTTTGTCAGATGCTTTTGCAGTTTTGTACATATACGCGCGAAAATTCAAATTTGCAGCGCGGAAAATTTCACTTTTTTAATTGTGTTTCTGGCTGAGAAAAAAAATGAGGGGCATTAGATTCTGAGCAACCCCCGTATTTCATAGATTTATCTATACATTTGGATTTACACAACGTTTATACGTTTATGAATGTTACTTTAACTAAATAAATCAGTTTACAAATACATGTATCACACATTTTTCAAGAAAGAAATGGCATTGTTATCATAACTTAATAGCTTGCTTATTCCGCCTAAGGAAATAGCAGCAATTGGTGTATTCGCTAAAAAATCGTAAAACGTTTGTAAACAATTCATAAATCAGGCTATATGGAAGGTATGAAACCCATGTATGACATACATGTTTGTATCGATAAATTAGATTCAATATATTGTAACGTTATTGTTTCTTATATGAGGTTTATTTGGAAACTAATGGCCGAATGAGGGGCGTAGTCAATTTGGTCCGCTATGGGGGTGGTTTACTGGTTGATGCGCTAGCCACACGTCACTTTACCGTTGCTCTGTCACTGTATGTAGTTGTACAATAAAGCGCTAAAATCACCACTACGATTAGAAATCCCGACAAGTGGCTTTCGTTTTCTCCATGTAAAGAACGAAAATTATAATACTTGGGTATATATTTCATAGATTTATCTATACATTTGGATTTACACAACGCTTATACGTTTATGAATGTTACTTTAACTAAATAAATCAGTTGACAAATACATGTATCACACATTTTTCAAGAACGAAATGGCATTGTTATCATAACTTAATAGCTTGCTTATTCCGCCTAAGGAAATAGCAGCAATTGGTGTATTCGCTAAAAATCGTAAAGCGTTTGTAAAAAACTCATAAATCAGGCTATATGGAAGTTATGAAACCCATGTATGACATACATGTTTGTATCAATAAATTAGATTCAACATATTGTAACGTTATTGTTTCTTATGTGAGGTTTATTTGGAAACTAATGGCCGAATGAGGGGCGTAGTCAATTTGGTCCGCTATGGGGGTGGTTTACTGGTTGATGGGCTAGCCACACGTCACTTTACCGTCACTCTGTCACTGTATGTAGTTGTACAATAAAGCGCTAAAATCACCACTACGATTAGAAATCCCGACAAGTGGCTTTCGTTTTCTCCATGTAAAGAACGAAAATTCTGCTGAAATTTACCATCAAATATGCGAGATTCATGGTCTAGGCATGATGAGTTAAGGAAAGGTAAGACTTGGGTGTAGCAATTTTAGAGATTGCCGAACAAACGTGCACAATGAAGTACGAAGTGGGAGGGGAAGGCTCCCATCTTTCGGTTGTTAACTACGGTGTTGTGAAAATAGATTTTTAAAATGGCTGTAAAGGTGGATGCCAAAGACGTTCACTAAACCAAGCGAATGCCCTATGCACTGACCTTTCTGCGTCGCTGTGAAACTGATGTTGAAACCAAGCAACAATCAATGCAGTGGAAACATGCGAGTTCCCTCAAAAACGTTCAACTAAATGTTACGGTTACTTCAAACAGGAAAGATGTATTGGTGTCTGATTATCTGGAATGTGGTACGATAAATTTTGCAGGTGTATAAGGTGAGTTCTGAAAACAGTTGTAAAGGGCGATTCAGTACAAAGGATGAGGACTACTGAGTTTTGTAGTCGTGCTCCGGCACGGTAGCTCCCGACCGCACGCGGCAGCTCGCGCTGTGCAAATCATTGCGCAATGAAATTACTAAATTGTAAACCCACAATAAGGGTCGCCTTTCTCTCCATTTTAAGAATCCGTGACGGTTTTCTCGGCGAGAACGACCTCAAAACGACGGTACCAAATTAGCTTTCATCACAGGCGGCAATCTTATACCAGGAAGATTTATAAAAATTAGTACTACGGTATAAGTGTTAATGTGCCAACGGTGAGTATGTGGAGAAATTCTATAGGAGTGTATCTAAGATTTAAGTACAATAAATTTTTTTAACTTTACTTTTTTATTATACAACCAATCGGCCCTTAATATTTGAATAAGCCTTGTATAAGCAACAAGTAACGTTAACGTATCTAGCTATTAAAGTTAATAAGCAAATACATAAAGCATAAAATTAGTAAAATGATTGGTAACGTTATGTTTTTGTAAAGTAATCGAAAAAAGAGACCTACTAGTGTAGAGGGGAAAGCGTAGTGAACCAGAGAAAAACAATTTCAGATATCGAGAAGCGATAAAATAAATTTAAGCAAAAGTCTCTTAACTTTCTAGTTTATAGCAATCTGAATTAATCTCTAATTTAATATAGCCTATTAATTATACTGGAAACCTAGAACTAGGTATTTCTAAAAGGAATATAATCAAAGTAAGCTGTGTTATTATGGTACACCTGTATTCCACTATGGTATTAAATTTAGCTCCAAGAGCTTCAGTTTACTGTAATATACCTTTATAGTTTATAGCCGTAAAGTAAAATAAATGTTTCATGATGAAACTTAATACGTTTTGGCAATTTAAAACACGTAAAATACTCGTTTAGAGATAAACCGAATTGTTTTAGTTAATATTATACACATAATTTATTTTACACTTCATTTCGAATAAATACGGCAAGATTGCCAATTCGTAGCTCTCAAATAAGACAAATGCCCGTTCTTAAATTTCAAGCTTGGATGCTCCATAAGAAGATGAGAGTGATTTAAGAGAATTGGTGGTTTGAACACCTTATGGTCAGAATTTAGAAGTTGTACCAACAATACCTTCCAGTTCAGAATATCATCCCAACAAGCATTATTCAGGATAACATTAAAGTTACAGGTATCATCTTCACACATTAAAAATAGGTTGAAGATAGAAAAATAGATTGATAATTGTGAAATTATTTAATGATTTTTCATCACATTAAATTGGTATTTTAATGGATGGCACATATTGAAATGTTTTGAAATTTCTCTTTACCAGCTTCTGTATATTTTTTTATACATTTACTCGTTTATTCTAGAATTACAGTAAAATAGAAGATTTAATAGAATTACTGAAATTGATTTCCTGTATACGGTTTCTCATCAAAACATAGCATTGAACTTTTGCACTTCTGTTTCATCTTTATTTCATTCTCATCTTTAGGCCAGAGGGTCACAGTAGAAAAAACTCCATAAAAGTTTTTGTGTTAATCTCGGCATTACCTCAGTCTCCTGAATGCGTGAAAGTTGCAGAGCGGATCTGAACCCTAATCCGAAGCTTCGCATTCCCGAACGAGAGCCCGCTTTCAGCCTACCTACTTTAATCATGTCCTCAGGTTTTAGATTTTTAGATTGTATAGCGCAGTTAAGCTGTAAACTTAAACGGTCTTTGGACTTCTGGGAAAGTTTCGGCATAATTTTTCACTTTATCTAGACGTTTAGGTATACCGGAACATATATCTGCTCTGAGTTACGGCTGTCACTCACTCACCCTGAAAGAGTGTTCTGAATTTCATTGCTCTCATCAGAATCTACTTTCTAAACATTGGAGATAGAAGAAACGGCAACAAATCACTTGTACAACTTACTCATTATATTAAGATTTTGATGAATGATGCCTTATAAGTGTGTAATACATTGTTCCGTACACGATATTAGATAATTTGGACTATGGACTTTGTCTGAACCTTCATTTATACAGTGGTATTTTAGCTTTTTAGCTTCCTTGCTATTAAACGTAGAAAATCGGACGCTATCAAAAAAATTTACTATTACTGTATAGACCCCGGATTGTTAAGGGCGTATAATTGTGGAAATAAGCATTTAAAACTTGAAAATATTGTGATGCATTCATACTCGCTAGCTCGTTCGATGTCAATTTTTTTTAAAGGATACTCGTTTATTTTATCTTGTCTTGGAATTCCGTTTCTTTTTGATTGATAATTAAGGGCAGAACATAATGCAGTTAACTTCTTGCTTGGTTGGAAACTCTGCCAAACTCGTATTTTGGTGTAACCCTATGACAAAAAGAATTTTTGTTAAATTTTCTTATTTAGAAGATTATATGTAAAGATACACGTATAGAAAGATGATATAAATTGCCTAGAACTCTATTACAAGCTTAGCTCTGATATTTTATGGACCACGTAAGAATATGCAGCATTATCGGAGCAATATATGGAAATGTGCATTGGACTTTTGCGATGAACAAAGGGTGTTTTAGAGGTTAATTTTGGACGCGTATAAAGTGTTTATTAAATCAAAACTAGTTTGGAAAGTGGCGCCGATAAATTTATGAACATTTTCAATTATTTATTTTTACCTGTCAGAATTGTAATTGTAATTTGTATTTAGATCCTTGTGTCCTCTGATAACTTTTACATAATCGTTGTTATGGATTTTTGTCTGCTGTTATGGAGTCTTGTTGATAAAACAATGTTAGAAGAGCTTTTTTGTAATTACGTGTGAATGCACGCATTTTGTATTGTTCCTGAAATTTACAATTTAATTTACATCGTTGATCATAATAAATACGTCTGTTAAAGCTATAAACGTGTTTATTTAAATAAAGTGTGGTAGAGTTAAACTTACTAAGGAAAATTTCGAGAAAGTTTAATCCAAGTGGAAGTTTTTGGGATTGGCAGTTGTACATCAGATTTTTGGACGCTACTGCACACGCTTCCTGAATGTGTTTCAAGGTCAGCACCGGAACTACGAAAATATTCACATGGGGATGAAAAGATAGCTACTAAAAGGTAAATCATACATTACATACCTATGCAGAATATACGAGAGCATCAGAAATGGCAATGAAAATGAAAGCAATTTGTCTGCAGAAAATCTGACTTCTAAAGATGATATGATGGAATCCAAGTAAGGAATTATTAGACCTTCTTCAAAATTCGGCTGGATTTCCGGTTGGAGGGTTGCTTCTATGCATTTGTCGTCCAGCAACGCTAGTGGTGGTTATATCAACATTCAAATGCTTTGCTATGTCGCCTGCATCTTTCCAAGCGTCAGCTGTGACGTTTTCCGTATCTTCCGGATGCTCTTTTAGCATGACGAGAATAGTTTGAATGTGATGGTTAACTTTAATTATGTCAAGTGCTTTCAATTGAAGTGTAATTGCTACGGTTTCCAGTATAGAGGAATACTTCGCAATTAATGCTACTGACACAACAAATGAAGATCTGCGCGCCGCTACATGCATTTGATATGCATTTTTCTTGTTGTTTATATTGTTTCTGTTTTATTTTAAATTGTTTCCACCTTGGAAGGGCGAAGCTGCACCTCCATGCCCCCCCCTTCTTGATACGCCCTTGTATGCACATATAAAGAGAACTGTCGACTTAAAAAACTTAATTGTGAAATACTTTCCAACGTCATTAGCAGCTTTGTTCAATTGTAGAACTATAGCAGCTATCTGAATAATTTTATTAACGTGCACGCACTTGATATATTTTTGTTACATTTTTTTCTAAAAATGCTTTCCAAGTTGCTTATTCTATTCTGAATTGTACGAAATGCTTTAATTTTAATTTTCATTAATATATGACGCATCTCCGTGAATAAGTATGTGCTTAAAGATCCGAAGTTTATTAAAGTAATAACACACAATGGTTTTCGGAAGTAAACATTATCTATTTAAGACAAGAGTAAGCTGTTAGGTATTAGAACTTATCTTCTACGACATTTTTGGCGGCTAAAGAATTTAATTTTAGTTCCTCCTTTTAACTGTGACGCCATTGACCATTCCTTTAAATGACGACAAGGTTTTTCTTCTGCTAGTTAATGGGAACAGATGTATTTTCTTAACTCAGCGAAGTCGACTGAACGGGGATCGTTAAAAAAATACAAAAAAAAATAAATAGGAAACATTCGGGAACAACAATTTATTACAGCGCCAGTAAGCAATTTCTAAAATAAACTTTTGTTATAGAATTAGTATGTATTTTTGAGGGCATGATTCTTAGGCACAAATCGTGCACTTGAATTTAGGGAAAACTAAATAAAATATAATAAAATTGGAATTCACTTAGTAAAGCAGTATGTTCTCAGTGCTAGTCTAATTCCAAGTTTCACCTAGGTATTCAAAATTTCTAAATTTTTCCATCTATATAAATACCGCTTCAAAAAATGATTATCAGGATTGAACTGAACCGACAATTGTAAACGATGCCTCTAGCCATAACTGTAAACTGGACACATTTTATTTCTGTAATGGCTAACATTTATGCGATGATGCAAAGTTGCTTCATTTCCGTGAAATCGATAATTTTCGGTTGGTATTTCAGGTTTATTTAGACAATAAAGCTTACAAAAGCAATTTAGTTTCTCAGTGCTTTTAATAATTTGGATTTCTTCCACCTCTTTCAACTTTTGTGTTACCGCAAAGTCCAGACTAGAAATCATGTATCTGCGTGCTATTCACATAAAGCACATATTTCTACATATTTGTATATGTCGGACAAGTACAGCGCTTGACTGAATCAAATAACATCGCAATGAAAATACACGCTTGGGTTATTTTGTATTAGATGGTTACTCTGGAATAACTCTATGAAGAAGCAACAACAACAAGATTAGACCATAATTTAAATAAATAAATATATATTGCTGTGTGAAAGCCCCACGTTGGGTTGCACAAAAATAGATGCTGTGTGAAACGGGGAGTTTATTATAATTAAATGGAAATAAATAAACATACACGCGTAAGCCCCACCTTACGGTGCCAAAAATAGTAGGGTTACAAAAATAGCATTCGTATTACGATGAACCAAGGAAAAGTAGCAAAACAATTTTGATTGACAGATTAAACTTCGTATGAAAACAAAATGAAATTTTCAATACAGAAAACTTTGCAATAATTTTTCTTATTCTGAACATGTAATTTGAAACAAATGACAATAATAAAATTAATCTCTTTGAACATTACTATTAAGTAGACCAACCTTGATTCTTTATGTTTTTATGTATTCCTTATGTGCGTGCGCAAGCTTCTTAACCTTGGTTGTGTAGATTCTCGTGCCAGTCGGGGCTTCAGGTTTTTTCTTCGTTTAATTTGTGACGCTCTTTACTTATACTCGGCTTAACGGGGTCAATTGCACGTGTGCTTATCACGTGCAATTGCGGAGATTGCCTGGGGAGCCAGATTTGTTATGAAGTTTACTCTTCCGGAACAGCTTCGTGGTCTTGGGATGGATAACGAAGACCTGGGTAACTGCAGTTGAAGACGTCGGTATCCAGGGGTCTGTTTAATTTACCTGCACTCTCGAGAAGCGGTCTTAAGCACCTAAGTCTGCTCGGTTGGTAAATGATCAAAACAGGAAGGTTTAACACATATATTTGGCAATTATGCATACAGTCACAATAACAATAGCGAACAAATGGTATTAGATACAGTAGCAAAACGGTAGCAGTACGGTAGCAAACAGTAGCAATATAAAAATACGGTAGCAAAACAGTAACATACAGTAGCAAAGATACGGTAGCAATACGGTAGCAAAATACAGTAGCAATACGGTAGCCAAATACGGTAGCAAAATACGAGCAATACGGTAGCAAAATACGGTAGCAAGACGGTATTAAAATACGGTAGCAAGACGGTAGCAAAATACAGTAGCAAGGCGGTAGTACGGTAGCTGCACAGTAGCGGTCAGACGAGGACGCTGCTATGTCAGATGGGAGTTTATATATTTCGGCACCCGGTGGGTTCAAACCCCGGTATGAACGGACTCTAAACGGTTCTCTCTCTTTAATAAGACAAGTAAATAAAGTGGAATACACCGCCTCAGGTCAAACGCAGCGACGGTGCACCCCTGAAGGAACCTTACGTCAGGACAAACGCAGCCGTAAGGGGGAGAGAGAGAAACGGGATTGGAAAAAGCACCACCTCAGGTCAAACGCAGCGATGGTGATTTCCAGAAGGAACCTTACGTCAGGACAAATGCAGCCGTAAGGGGGAACGAAAGGTGCAAGAGAGAGAGGGGCAGAGAGAGAGAGTGAGAGAGAGAGAGAGGGTGCGAGATGTGTATTGGGTGAGAGAGAGTGAGAGGGTGTGAGATGTGTATTGGGTGAGAGAGAGAGAGAGAGAACGGTATACACAATGAACGAAATCAAACAGTGCCGAAATAATACAAACTCTTACCCAAGCAGCGTCTCTGGGTTGGAGCGTACCTTGCTGTCTTCTTCGCTGGTAGACTGGAACTCTGGATCGGTGGAGGTAACTGAGCTTTTAATGCTCGAGGGGCTGTATTTATACCCGCTGGCTAACGGTGTTTACAAAATTCGGTTTAATTCACGCATATCGGCCAAGAGTGGGATACACCTCGGTGCCCCACCGCTTTTACGCCGAAGAAGCGATTATCAGATCTTCGAGCGTAAATGCAATTCAAATAAACCAAATTATGGTTTCGGACGTGATTAGTAAAGTCAAATAATCATATAAAAATGCTACCGGCAATCAAACATAACTCTAATAATCGGTACAAAATAAAACGGAAGCTATTCCTGCTAACAAACTAAAATATGAATTTATAATATTGCCAAACGGCGTACAATAAGTAAATTACCTTATTCGGTTCTAAATATAAATTTAACGGCACATAATTGTATTCAAATAACTCGGTAAACATTCCTTAAACGAAATCAAATAAAAATAAACGGTGTTTGAAATCATTCCTCATAATGATATCTAACTAAAGCAGCCTCTGATAAGGATAACAATTTAACACAGGAATGCAACATGTGGTGATACGGCACATAATAAACAAATTACTTTGATCGGTTATGAAATGTAAAGCATTAAATCAACGGTTAGTAATTACATTTACATGTATCGGTGAATATGCAAATAATACGGGGTGCATTCGGAAAATCATCGGTCGGTGCACAATAAAATTACTAAAACCGATGTTATAAACTTCTAACCAGAAAACGGCATAACGTAGTTATGTAAACAACTGAAACGAAATCCTTAAAGTCAAAATAAACATAAAAAATAGTAACGCTTCGTTACACCAAACACGAAGAGCTATTATGATTTTCCAAATACTTTTGTCAAATGTATAGGTGCCTAATTCTAAATAGCAAAAAGAATTTGTTTCTTACAACGTTATATTAATTTCACAGAAAAAATACGACGTTGCGCAGTTTGCAGTGAATATCCATAAATAGCTTTATAAATCAATGTAAATGCAGACATGTTGCTATTCAGGAAACTTCGGTTGCAGAATAGTTCGTAAACTCATACTTAAACGAAAACCGAAAGATCTTGCTGAGAATATCAAATTGTAATAAAATATGTTTCGTTTAATATTTTTGTGTCTAATATACACATCAAACTGATTATATTTCAATAATCATTTGTAGAAATCAAATTAATTAAAGCAACTAAGCTAGCTTATCACAAGTACTAAAAAACTGCAGGCATATTATGAAAGGATTACAATCCAAGTTGTCTGTGTGAACTAAATCATGTTGTATAATCAAGGATAAAATCTAAATTTCGAGAATCGGGGTATTACACAAAGCTAGGATATTTTTTAAAGGGGGCAGAGAGAATTGTTGCAAAAGTATACCTTAAGCTATGTTCTTTCATTGGACACAATATTCCTTCGAAAATCTTAGCATTCGTGAGGGAATAGGGAATGGAGACCTTGACATTGTGGAAATATCTTATTACGTGTGGTATGTACTAGATACATATAGGAATGTTTCATTCAATCATATATTTACAATAAAAGTTCATTTTGTAGCAACTGTAGGGCAGAGACACTTTTTCGGGGTTAATAAAAATGTTGGCTTTGTAAAGTTCTAGTAAAAGATTACTACATATATCATATAAAAGCTTCACCACCAATCAGGACGCGTCAGGGAATACGGGCCAGGAGCAATGAAGAGAAAGCACGTGCATTCGCAGAGCACCTATGTGAGGTTTTCCAACCACATCCATCAGAGAACGAACCTGAAAGAGGAAGAATTAACTCGACTACTGGAAACTCCCTAATAACTTGAGCCACCACTCCCACGTATCAAAATTACTGAAGTTCAAAATGTTATTAAAACTCTACACCCTAAGAAAGCGCCGGGGTACGAACTAATAACTGGTAGAATTCTCAAAGAATTACCCTACAATGGAATAAAATATAATAGTATAATAAAATAATATAATACGCAACTATTTAATGCAGTATTGCACACTGGGTATTTTCCGAATCACTGGAAGGTGGCACAGATCGTCTTAATTCCTAAACCAGGAAAACCTCCAAATGAAATCCAGTCATACCGACCAATAGGTCTACTACCAATAGTAGAAAAAAAGTGTTTGAAAAACTATTACAAACAAGAATTTCTCAAATCATCGAAAATAACGAAACGATACCTAACCATCAATTCGGCTTCAGACAAATGCATTCCACAATAGAGCAAGTCCACCGAGTTGTCGATAAAATTAATGAAACTTTTGAAAACAAATAATATCGTTCTGCAGCATTTATTGACATAACACAGGCGTTCGACAAGGTCTGGCACATCGAACTGTTATTCAAGCTACGGTTAATCCTTCCCTTAAACTACTTCCTTCTGCTTAAATCCTACTTACAAAGCAGACACGTCCTAGTCAAAGTTGGCACTGAACTCACGGAACTCTATCCAATAAATGCTGGAGTACCCCAAGGCAGTATTCTTGGGCCATTGTTGTATTTAATATACACTGCCGATCTTCTGACAAGTCCAGAAGTCCGTACAGCAACGTTTACTGTTGATACTGCCGTCCTAGCCACTGATGTTGATCTAGCTGCTACTACACAAAAATTGCAAACTAGCCTAAATTCCATACAATTCTGGCTGAAAAAATGGAGAATAAAAGCCAACGAAACCAAATCTACACACATAACGTTCACAACAATACGAGAAACTTGCCCACCTGTTAATCTAAACCACAAACAACTGCCAAAACCAGTAGAAGTTAAGTACCTTGGTCTACATCTGGATAGGAAACTCACATGGCGCAAACACATTTTTATAAAGAGAAAAGTATTACGTATGATTGTACATGCGCCTTGGTACATATCAAATGCAATTATTCGAAATGATCTTCAAATCGCAACGGTCAAGGAAGAAATTGGCATTTCCAGCACTAAATATAAAACTCGGCTTAGTGCACACTCAAACGATTTAGCAACAAATCTTATGGCCCAGCCATTAAATAACAAGAGACTACGAAGACATGCGCCCAATGAATTACCTAATAGATTTTGATTATATTTATGTAAGTTAGATTTAATTTAGATGGAAGGTTAGTTTGTAAGTATATTATTATCCTAGGTCTCACAAGATTTAAAATACCTACTTAAAAGAAGAGTCCTATTGAGGACTCTTTGACATGTTGAATTAAATTGTCAAATTATTCGCTAAATGTATACTTACAGATTGCAAATAAAGTGGAATAATTAAAAAAAAAACATATATCATTTCCTATTTGTATTAAATAGTCGTAAAACTGAAATAGGGCATAAGCAATATGTTGGACTATAAAACTACATTCTCGTTGTTTATGTACAACTTCAGTTAATATGGGATCATTAGATTTCACATTTATAAGATACTACCGGATAGTAAGGCCGACTAAGTGCTAAATAATTTTTAATAATTAAATTATAAACATTTTTAACATACAAAGTGAACTCAAACATTTCGAAACATTTAGTCTTGCAGGGGATATAAACTTAAGTGTGAAAAATAATAGTATATCTGGTACAATAACTAAAATAAAGGACTTCATTTCGTTCGTATTATCAACCTAGGTAGGTATTAAGGCCGTCATTGTATAACAAACACAAATAATAAGGTCGACCGGCAGATAAGAAAAATTAAGTAAATCTAAGGCGTGCACTGTGGGCAGATGAAAGCATCTTTATCGTCAACAGTTAAACGAACTCATTCTTCATGCACCCACGAACCACAGGACTGGCATGATCTCATACCAGCAACAAAGTCATCATTGCAAACAGTACACATACTACACTTACTGCAGCGCTACTGTTACTACTTACTAGGTAAGTTAGACAACCTCCTCGACGACATAATGTCTTTTTTCTCAGAAATGTGTAACGTGCGACACCTTACGCCTAATTGTATTATTTTTAATTTTGTAGATAGCATTTCGGATTTTATACTTTATGTTTTGGGTTAATTCAATTTTGGCCTTGTTTGAATTTCATTTCATCCATTGGTATATTTCCGGATTAGGAAATGGCGATTTGATATTTCCGTATGGCATGCATTATATTTGAGCACCCATAGACAGTGCACGTGTTCTGGAATTATTGTAGAAGTTCTAAGGCTTGCAAGTTTCCTAATTTAATTTTCAAGAGCACAATTTTGAAATTTTAGATATGGATAGTAATGATACGAATCCCAGGGAGGTACCCCGATTTTGTGCTAATTTCTTTGAGAAAGTTCTTTTTCCCAGTTTTACATCTTCTTTTAAGCGTGGAAACATTCAAATTCTATAGTTTTATTTCTAAGTCACGTGAATTTATTAGACGAATACGATACAGCCGAAGTTATCCATCGTCAATTAAATAAAGGTGACCCAGGACATATTTCGACGCGATTGGAGTTTATCTTCCGCGCGCAGAAGACAGATGTTACTGGGCAGTTCGAACTATCAGCGGCGTTGATAAGCCTTACAGGTGTGTCCGTTCCGAAGATATTTAATTCTTAAATACATTTTTTGTTGTACGAGGGAGATTCGGAAAACTGTAATTTCAACGAGAAAGGGGTAGTCGTTAATATTATTTTTATCTATAAATTGATGGTTGGATAATTAAGTTTTATAATTACTATGATTTCAGTTTCAATCAAAGATGAATTTTGTTCTTGGTTTTAGGTTTATATGTAATATAACGAAATTTAGTTTGTATTTGACAGGGTACCCAATCTTTTTTATTAGATAGAACTTAACTGTTAAGGCCAATATTGCGAAAGGTTTTGATTTTATTTAACGATTGTGTAAAAATGAGTTGTTTACACACATAATTTTCAATTTCGATGCTACGTTGTAGTTTTCGAACATACTTCGGGACGCCGTAAGCTGAAGATCGCCAATTTTGCATTCAGATGTAGGAAATTTGGCAATGGAGCCGTGTTCGGAAGGTTGAAATCCATACCTCTCAGCAATTTTACAGCGTCTTGAGCTGTCATAACAATAATATTAATGAAAATGCTAATATTTTGACAGTTCATTCCTAATATGTAATATTAAACATATTAATACTGTAAAATTTGTAAGATATTGTTCTCAATGCAATTAATATAACTTGAGAGGCAACTTTAGTTTGTATTTGTCTAAACTATGAGATTGTATTTATTTATTTATCTACAAAATTAGGTAATTATCGTAGATACAGAGAGGAATTTAAAAATTCTCTTTTTAAAGAACTTGTAGATTCTGTTAAATTTGTATTAATAAATGTATTCCATGAACTTAGGAATCATTTCATCATGTTTCCTATAATAATAATGTTTAATTTGTTTATTTGTTAGTAATTTAAATATGTTTTGACATTTTCATGCACAAATGTGAAAATTGTAATATTATTACAATACAAGTGAAATATGCTTTAATGCAGTTGACCTGATAGACAAGGCAACTTTGAGTAACAATTTCGTTAGCATCAATGTTTTAATAATTGGTTTATTAATAAATATGTGTTAAAAGTGGATTTACAAACATAAATGTATAAAATTTCTTATGTTAATTTGATTGGGTAAAAATGTATTGCACATATTGATTTAATATTGTTAGGATAATTTAATAATGGTTTCATGATTGTTAATAGTCAATTTAATTGTTTATTTATAAACAATAATGCTTTTAAATGTTTGTTAGGTTAATTTTCATCATAAATAGGTCGTGTTTGGACTCTGCAGATTCATTTTTTGATGCAGATTGTCAACATACAATTAATTTTGCTGTGAAATGGTGTACTGTTGAAATATTGGATATTTCATCTCTCTCCATGCAGATTCTTCATTGTTAAGGATTTTTAATTGTTTTTGAAGATTACTATGGTTACGAAACTTTGTTTGCAGCTGACTATATAAACAAGATTTCGAAAAATAGCGTGACTTCTAACTTTAATTCGGGGAACACCGCTGCTGGTTCTCCATGTGGAATTGTATAACATTGTATAACAATTAAATTTTATGACAATCAAATTAAGATAATTAAAAACGTTAATCAAAATGTGCGTGTTTTACTTACGAAGTTATTCAAATGAACAGTGCTGCATAAAAGAAGAAATCAAGTGTTTCGATTTAGCAATTATCGATTTATAATCATCGATATATCCTTCTAATGATTCTAATCGATGTTTGGAGATCAATGAACCTAACCTAAAACATTATAAATCAAATTGAACGGCTACGGTAATTAAATTCGACTACAAGTGGATTCTACGTTCATCTTACCTGTGCTATACAGATCCAAGAGATTATAATACGAATGGATTTCACCTTTAAAAATCTACACAAAACTTGCTGAATACCGAAAAAAGAAGCAAGCAGACCGAGGAACCTTGATGGAGCTGTTCTTTAGCGCGGGATGGAAAAGATGTATTGTGCGAAAAACGCATAGCTTCATGCAATAGACCGGAATTAAGGTTAGTATTGAAGAAAAAAAAATAAGAATTTCATTAAATTAATGTTGATTTGATTATTAATTCCTTTGATAATTGTGTGTACATTATTGTTAAAATGTATTGTGTTCAAAATTCTTGAAAGGATTATTTTATTTTAAAATCAATAAATTTTTAAATTATCTAAATTTATTTAAAGAGATTTTGGGTCTTTCTTGTCAGCTTCCTGCATGTCCAGATTTGAGGATTCAAAGCTTACGATACTCAATCATTTTCAACCTGAATAAATTAAAAAAGTACCCTGAGAATATATTATGTTTCAAAGAAATTATTTAGAAAAGAGTCTCGATTTGAAGTTGTGCTGTGGTGGTAGTTTATTATTTTATACTACAATTTATTATTGCCATATTTTGTCATTGAATACAATTTATGTGTATGTACAACTTATCCCCTGTCTCACAGCAATATATATGGTCGGAAATTAAAGTTTGATAATTTGATATTGTCGTGTTTTATTATGTATGGTTGTATTAAACCCTTTTTCTTGTATTAAATAGAGCAAGTAAGGTAAGTTCGAACTCCAGGGAGGTTCCTGTTTTACATCGTGTTATTTATAAGGCCGAAGGGTAGTTTAAAACAGGTGGCGTCTAGGCTTATCTACCCTCCAGTTTTCAATTGTAGCTGGTCAAACTCGAACTCCATGTTCGGTGTATCCAGAACTTCAGGAAAAGAGTTGTTGTGTGTGCCACATAGATTGTCTAAATGAATCTCATCTTCTGAATTCACTCTTCCACTTTCCTCTTGTCTTACACTAACATTAATTCTTCCATTTTCATTTAAATTTCCATTGTTTTCATCCTGGCGACGATTGCTTGGTAGGCTTGGTGCAGATGCATGGTTCGGAATTGCACGTTTATTAAATGGATAAATTTCAGTGGTCTTAATACCATTCCAAATGCTGTTGATAGTCATACATTTCCTCCATACAGGGGTAAAAATATCCGAAGCTCGTTGCTAATTTAACTATCTGTCCGGCTCTTGATCCTAGTAGTCCAGCAGTTCTTGGTCCTAATGGAATGCAAACGAGCAAAACACTGACTTATCCAGAGGCTGAAGTTCAATAGTGGTACTTCTAGGTAAGTAAATTAAGTCAATGCCTAAAGATTCTGGCTTATCAGTACGGTTTACATCAAGGTGGCCCCAAGCACCATCAAAAATGTATTACAGGGGGAGTGGTTACACCATCAGAACCAACAGGTTTCAATTTTTACCCTTTATATTATTATTGGAAGTATGGCAAGGCCACGGGCATATGCACAGGCAACAACTGTTACAATTTCAGTGTGTTCGGTTGCAACCAAGTACACCTTTCGTACTTTCTGTCGTCACCACATGCTGCTAATGATGCAATGTTAAACTGCAGCCCTTTTCGTCCATGTTATATATTTTTGCTGATTGATATTATACACCAGTTCTTTCCAATGGATTTTCCAGCTTATCGAAATAATCCCCTGGAATAAAAGGGTTTAACGTTTGAGTGTGGGTACGGAGCCGGACATTAGGGCGCGGCCGTTAGGGCGCGGCCGTTAGGGCGCCGCCGTTAGGGCGCGTGGACGTTAGGGCGCGGCCCGGTAGGGCGCGTGGACATTAGGGCGCCGACCGTTAGGGCGCCGGCCGTTAGGGCGCCGACCGTTAGGGCGCGTGGACATTAGGGCGCGGATGCACAATAAAATGGCTTAAATATTCGCTTAATATGCAGTTTAAATGATATATATGCAATATACACAAATT
>JABXWE010012500.1:0-40743 GCA_014611495.1 Limonius californicus
ATTGCAACAATATAACCCTGTTTAAGCTATAGAAAACCACTAAATGCAAGGAATTAGTACAGCTTTATACGGAAAACGAAGAAAGTCGACGTGCATTGCGATAGAAATAACAATAAACTAGCTAATAATGTGTTTTTTGATGCTTATAAAGTAAACTGCAATAATATAACCTTTTTTAAGCTATAGAAAACCACTAAATGCAAGGAATTAGTACAGCTTTATACGGAAAACGAAGAAAGTCGACGTGCATTTCGATAGAAATAACAATAAACTAGCTAATAATGTGTTTTTTGATGCTTATAAACTAAATTGCTACAATACAACCCTGTTTAAGCTATAGAAAACCGCTAAATGCAAGGAATTAGTACAGGTTTATACGGAAAACGAAGAAAGTCGACGTGCATTGCGATAGAAATAACAATA
Organism: Limonius californicus; assembly: GCA_014611495.1. NCBI lineage: Eukaryota > Metazoa > Arthropoda > Insecta > Coleoptera > Elateridae > Limonius > Limonius californicus. The sequence continues at coordinate 424 of JABXWE010012500.1, forward strand.
AACTAGCTAATAATGTGTTTTTTGATGCTTATAAACTAAATTGCATTAGTATAACCCTGTTTAAGCTATAGATAGTCCAAGCCAACTGTTTCACTTATTCTAATTTTGCAATATATTTTGTTTTATAGACAAATACATTAATTCCAATGTAATATGTTTAGTACTGTTAGCACTTTATTAATTTTTTGAAACGTTAATCTTTAAAAATTGCTTGCTTTAGTTTGTAAAACTCTTATTAATTAATAAGCAAATATAATAGATATAATTAATTTATTTTCTGCCATTAAGGACATATTATACTGTTCTGCTTGTATTCTCGTTTAGTTAATATCGTTGAGTCCATTTGTTACTATGTTATTTCAGTGTTTCTGTATTTGTCTAAACTTTTGTGCTGATATGCGGGTTCAAATTTTTTAATATACATTTTTGGCAAACTTTATTTTTCTGTTTGTAATAATACATTGCTCCCGGTGTTTGGTTCTGTTTCGGCGTTATTGAGTTATTTTAATGACATTTGAAAAAACAAGTATCGATGCTGAAATACGCCGTTCAACTAATCTCAATGTGTTAGCATTGCAATGAATAATTAAAATATGTAAAAATACCTTCACATCTACAATTCTCCAAAGATTTTGATTTTGTTTGCGTAAATAACGATTTTCATCATTTCCGTAAGAATGAAAAGAGGGTACGTGTTGTCGAGGTTGGAATAAACCTTATACGACATTTGTACATAAGAATTTACGGGATATACGGGCACGGATTTTCGAAATGCATCTTTATATGTATCGGATCTGAGCTTCCCTTCTCATTGCTTTTCGCTTCAAAGCTCGGTGAAAACCAATAAGCTTTCAATTTTGCGGCATCCGATGTACCAGTATCAGCCGTTCGCCGCTGGTCGGTGGTTGTTTCTGTTTCGAAAACTATGGGAAACATGCGAATTAACTATATTTAGCGTTCTGCGGTTTGTTGTGGTCATTGCATGTTGTAGAGCGTGTTTAAATTTTATTTCCTGACACGATTTTGATAGGTCTCGGTTACGGCTCGCATATTCTGCTAATAACACGTTTAGCAATTTACTTTTCCAGTTCCAGCCAAAACAAATACATATTTAATGCACTTTCTCCGTTTCATTCCTCGCGAAAACCCTCACCTTATGTAAGGATTACTGAGCTGTTCTAATGCTCCCATAACCTTGTTATTAACTTTCTTAAGTCCGTTTATGACGGATAAACTTATTCATCGGTAGATAAAATTTCGTTAATAAAACGTCGAAGACGTAATCTCGACTTTATGAAGCAATACCTAATTTTCTCTTGAGCTACTTATTCATTGTTTCTGTAAGGATCACTAGTAGTTGAAAATTTATTTTCATTCTCTGTGGAAGTATCCCACGAGCACAGGGACAACCTTTATAATACCGATATTAAAAATATACGTTAACAAAGTGGAATGATGAGGAAATAGTTTCAGTTTTGTTTTTTTAAATATCTATGTCCTATAAGCATTTTACTCTTTCGGATAATACCAAACAACGGAAACCTAGTTGAAGATATCCATGTCATAACTGTACACTACTTACTGGAAAATCGTGAAATAGATCTGTGCAACATAATTGGAGCCATATCATCATGAACGTTACATTGCTGCATGCAGAAAACGTATACAGAAACCATATAACTTTTTAAAGCCGAAACAAAAGAATTGGTTTCTAGGAACGTAGTTGTAATAGACGGTATAAAAATCATTAATGTCTAACTATTGCCACCAACTCAATGGCAGATAAATATACCACACTATAATAATTGAGGCTATAGAGCTAATAACAACTGGCTAAAGATCTGCAATTTATTTTTACTGATTTACATATTTAGTGCTTTGAGCTAGCATAACCCACTTTATTATTAGAGTTGTGTGCTCATTAATGATACTGTGTGTATCTGGAAGTCTGTGTGCCGCTAGTATATTGCGAAAGCTGTGTGTTGTTACTTTATTATTAGGGTTGTATGCTCATTAATAGTACTGTGTTTATCTAGAAGGCTAAACGCCCTTAATACATTGCGACAGGTGAGTTTTGATATCTTGTTAATAGAGCTTTATGATCAGTAATTGTATTGTGTGTACCTATTGAGTGCCCTTATTAAAATGTGACAACTGTGTGTTTTGTTATTTTATTATTAAAGCTACGTGCTCAGCAATAGTACTATGTTTATTTAAATAATTCTGTGATGATTTACTTGTACGATCAGCAACATATGCAAGAAGTTAGGAAGAAGAGAATGTAAAATGAGGTACCAGATTGTGTTTTACAGGTACATCCTTGCAGAGCATTTGTTTTCTTGTATTAATATGTTAAAACCTTCTGACATTTAAGTCTAAGGGTAAGAAAGCGTCCCGTACAGCAAGATGAACAGAATAGTATAGTCCAGGCTTCTGGTTTGTACCGAAACGACTAACCATAGATCACATTTAACTTCAAACCAGTGTTGAACGGTTTCCCACGTAACATCAACCTATAATTTTAGTAATTGACCAACAAATACCAACAATTAAATAAATACCACAACCATGAGAACTTTGATAACGCCGACAGGAAAAATTTCACCATGATTCTGATGCTAACATTTGAGAGACACCGAAGACTGATGAAAACTACACGAGTTTGTTCAAAGCTAAGAAATATACTCCTTGAGGCTTGCTTAAAGAGTATAACTATTTCTAGATGGAAAAATAATAGTAAATAACTCTATAGTGATTTGTTGCAGTGGTAACCTAAAAATCTCCAATAAATGACTTTAGCTTTGACGACAATTGAAGAAGAAAATGGCATAGGACTGTAGAAAATCTTACTATGGCATGGAGTTTACTGACCCAGCTAGTTCGTAGAATGTAAAACACAACACGTCAAATCGTAAATGGAAAAACTCCTGCATATAGATCTTGAAGTAAAATACCTAAAATGAACTATTGTGAGATATGAATTTGCTGATTCGTTGTCTTTAAAAAGGATCAACGAATCTTTAAAACGTGTAAACAGGAAGGCATCGAAGTTAGATGGAGTCCAACTATGATACTTTACCAACTGCGGCTTTAAAACAGAGAAATAGCCCTCCTCTTTCTATACAAATACTACGGAAAGCTGTAAATGACCTACCTCAAGAAATTGAAATCAATCACTATGGCTGTGTTGAAACCGGGCAAATGAGAAGACTATATAGAAAACCTTCGTCGTACGGCCCTACTGAATTCACGCTATAAATTGCCTATAGAGGAAGGGTGTCAATAAGGTTTAAAATATCTCCCGTGTTTATAGATCTAATGGCCACATTCGGTACTGTAGGGAGAGACGGAATGATATTTAACCTACTAAGAATTCCAATAATAAAAACAACATGTTGAACAAGACAGCTTTCCAAGTGTTTATACATAACGCATATAGCTCTTCTTCTTCTTCGAGTGCTTTTTCTCTTACGAGACGTAGCGATCTTCTCTCCAATGCCTGTGTTGCGCGTTGAAAGTGTCAATAAGGTTTAAAATATCTCCCGTGTTTATAGATCTAACGGCCACATTCGGTACTGTAGGGAGAGACGGAATGATATTTAACCTACTAAAAATTCCAATATAGGAAAACAACATGTTGAACAAGACAGCTTTCCAAGTATTTATACATGACACATATAGTTCTTCTTCTTCTTCAAGTGCTTTATCTCTTACGAGACGTAGCGATCTTCTCTTCTATGCCTGTGTTGCGCGTTTAAAGTGTTACAGACATAGAGGACCTACAGCTCTAAATAGTCCTAAATAACGGTTGCTTCAAGGTTCTTCCGTGGCATTCAATCATTATATATCTGATATCTCCGAAAACATAGGAAGTCATGCTGAAAATCTATCTATCATGTACCAGTATAAAGATATTGTACGTACAAATACAGTACTAATTGATAACCTAACTACATTTCATGACTACATTAAAAATTGGGATTAAAACCAAATTTTATAAAAAATTTGTTTTCAAGTTAACGGCAAAGTAGAAAAAACTCATTTGAACAAATATTTTGATGGCAAATGCTTTACTCATAATAATTATGTAAAGTACCTGAAATTAACTTCAGACGCTACCGATATTGTCTAGAAAATGAAAACTACAATAAATATATTCGTTACGGACGCAAAAAAAGCCCCACGTTGGGCGCCAATTTGTTACGAACGTCCAAAAAACACAAAACTCGCCGCCGTTGACGCACAATATTTATGATATTTTAATGAATCTGTATGGCCAATGACGTAGAGTTTACAGGAAAAATACAGTATTAATATCTTTTGCAACCAACAATAAATAAATGGCGATTGAAGATCGCTTTTAGGTTGCATAAAACAAACAAGTTCAATATCGTGGAATTTTGCAAGTTTTGCGCGAGGAAATAAAAAATGGTTTCTTTTTACACTGCACAACAAAAAAACTGGTTCTTTACCTTGAAGTTCGGAGAAGGCAGGCACAATTTCCGGAGAGTTGATTTCCAAATGCAGGAAAATATGTTGAACTACAGATTGTTAATCGTTGAACGATTGTAGCAGCAACAAGACCGGTGGTGGGCTGCGAAATTCATCTGCCGAACAGCGATTGGCCAATTCACAAAGAATTGCCTTTTGTTTGGGTTTAAAATCCTAACGTACTAATATCCGACAATTGTCGATGTGTTGTTTTCAACCCCAATGTATAACAACGAAACGAAAATTACACAAGGTATACCCGTCGAAAACCCAAGCCGACACTTGCAGCACTCGATATATATTTACGGCGCTCCCCTGGAGATGTAATTTGGGAAGACACCGGAGTCAAGAAAGGTGGAAGATTGACTGACATAAAAACGCAACGGGCATGTGCACTCTCCCCCCATATTTCGAAACGTTATGAAATATTCTAGAATAACGGACACGTGAGTTCTCGGAAGCGCTCGAGGTCGCGCGCGAGAAAAACAAGATTCTGCAATTTTGACACAAAAGAAACTGTTAACATATCTCAAACTTAGAAAGACACAACATAGCGAAACGGTAACCCAAAATAAGACTGCAATTAAAATAACGTTATTAATTCCTACGAAGCGGCAAACAAATTAAGAAATTGATTCATACAAAGCGGCGAATTTGAAAATAACATAATATATTACGTAAATTTGTTACACAACATGGAGCTTATTTGCTAAGCCACCCGTTTTAAGTATAGTATATACAGTAGTCGAGTATAGCGCACCTGTTTAACTAAACAGTTGTCACATTAACCTTATTAATAGACCTCTTAACAGTACCATATGTATCATTATGAGCTCTGTTAAAACAATTCCGACGCTCCTGTCTATTGGTCCGTGAATACCGTAAAATCATAAAAGCCCAAAACTACTCATTCATGATGATGATGTCTCCAATCAAGGAATGAGCTTAAAGTCTAGATAACCACCAGTGTAACTGGTAGAAGCAAGATATGACAGTGAAGAAAGAATGGATAGAACAAGCCCTTATAAAATGTCTTAGTTCTCTTACTTCCGAATACAACCATTGTAGGATTTAAAGGACTTCGCTATTTTGGAAGACAATTAAATAGACTAGGGTGTAATTATTGATGGTATACTGATGTACTGTTTGTGGTACATACAACGAATTCATTGACGGTATTAGATGCAGTACTATGTCTCAAAATCATCTACAACGATCTCTAATATGGATTCTGTAATGTTTTGTACTATACTTATTTAAGTTATTTCCTACATAGTTGATATTTACTTCTTGTTTTTTTCGGTTTAATTTCTTGCCCTAAGGCGTAGGATTTTCGACCCACCTTCAGTAGCTCCCTCTATCTACTGTTCTCTGATATTTTTTTCTCTATTCTCTGACATTCTACGTATTCCGTCTTCCCATTGCGTTATCGGTTTTCCCTGCTTTCTTCTGCCTTGCTTCTGATATTCTTTTCGGTATTGTTCTTTCATTCATTCTTATTACGTGGCAGTACCATTTTAACTTTCTTCTTGTTGACTTATCGTTTACTTATGACTCTCTTGTGGATCTCATACTATACTTTGCTGGCGTTTCCTATCCAGCTTAGTCTATTCTGTTGTCTTTACTAATTGTTGTTCCCAAGTATTTATATCTTCTTACAAGTTCCAGTTCTTTTTAATGAGTGCTGAAATTGTGTTCATCTCAAAAACATCTACAGAGATCCCTCATATGGGTTCTGTAGAATAAATGTATGAGTAATGTAATGTTCTGAACATAATTTACTTATTTGAATTATTTCGTACATCGTTTATATATACATGTTTTGTATATGGTTTAATTTGTGCTACATCATGGGTTTCACTTTAAAATAGAAATCTTTTACAATGTAATCTTATCTTCGTAGTGAAATTAAAATTAACGAGGTATGTATTGTCATATACGTTCAGGCCAAAGAAGTGGCTCCACGTTTACAGTGTCATTTTCTGACAAAGTTGATAAAAGGTCCACATTGGGACTGACATTACTAAATTAATTTTAAAATTTGACATTGACAGAAATATTTTATTTTGACAAATAATTTAATTACTCAGAATTTTGAAAAAAATGTATGAAACCAAGGTTTATAATATTCTATACAACTTGCCAAAGACAAAACGCTAGCTAAAATTTTAGTCGAAGAGCTTAGAGACTATTCTCTTTTTAGTCGGTTCACTTTTAAAAGGTAACTTTAATGATTCGTATTAAAAAAATAAACAATATGTGCAATTACCAGCTCAAACAAGGATTACTACACTGGAAACAATTCATTCGCCCTGCTACAGCTGACCTAAATATATCCAAGATAACAATAAATACACAAGGTACCTTCTGCAGCTTTTCAGAGGTTCTCTGTGCTCCGTACTCCAATCTCTCCTTCAAATTTTAAAACAGGATACTCCAGATAATTTGTTTATTAAAAGACATTTTCATTCTCAAAAAGGGTTTTACTAAATATGCAGCTTTTCTATTTTACAGTTCTTCTAAATATATTCAATGCAAGAAGTATTTTTCTTACAGATTTTCAAAAATACTATTTTTTTACAATTTCAATTATTTTATATCATATCAATAACAAAAACAACAGCTAAAATTACCAAGGAAAATTGTAACACCAGGATACTAGTTTTTAAAATAAATAAATTATAACTTTGTCAAATATAAAAACATTTTGATATTAATATAATTTTTTAATAAGCACGACGAAAAACCAAATAAAAACCAAGTCAATCGAATAACCTCACAAGTAATGAAACACTTCAACCCCGCATGTTCCAACACAAATTCCCACACTATTTCTTTTCGCTTAAAAACTCCCATCATAGTACTCCAAATATCCATGAATGTATTAACTTCCTGCATTCCATCCGAATCCTTGTATATTTTATTAAATGTTATTGTTTAATAGGTTCGAGCTTGGCTTGCAATCGGCTTAAATTCATCACCAGCATAATAATACGTGTGTGATCCGGCAAGACACACATTGTTTAACCAAAAAATTACCGAATCTCAAATTGTTGGTAAAACGTACGCAACCCTTCGACTAAACTAAAAGAACTGCAATCTAGGATTCTATGACAGTATATATTTAATATCGCGATGCTTGGAAGAATACCAACAGGAATTTCCAGTAAACGCGAATGACTACACAGTATTATGTGCGTACTCTAGAAACGGTACAAGGATTTATAGAAATAAAGGAAAATGGATGAAAAACTTCAATTTAATGGATCGGGACCGATGGGTCAGGATTAATAATCCATTAAAGTGACTACCCCGTTTATCCACAGTGGAGTCATTTGAAATACAACAGAATTGTCAACGCCTGCTGAAGCATCAGACCACAAACGGTACGGAATGTCACCAACAGGCGTGTTCCTTGATGATTGTGAAAGGCGCGTTGCTGTCGAGGGACGACAGTTCGAATTCTGTATCTGTATTAGTAACCATTTAAAAAATAATTACGGTATTTTCCAATGATTAAATTTTGAAATAAAATCGAATGTTATCATTAGAAAGAGAAAAGTATAAACAACCAACAGAGCATACTGTACTAATTAGAAGAAGAGTTGGTATTGCGTCCTATTTTACCGGAAATCCTAAAACAAGATATGTGTGTGTGTCATGTGTAGATGCACAGAACATGTTTTAAAAACGATATCTAAACTTTTTAAACGTTACTTCCTTGAAAATGATAGTCTTCTGACCAAATACGAGTGGATAACAAACCCGTCTAAAGTTACACGTAGAGATTTATCGTTGCAATATGAGGAACAAATCATTTATTTAACATTAAGTACAGAAACGAAGAGACAATTTTCGTCGACATCCGTTGTCGAGTTTGGGATTAATTCGCAAGAGGAATTTTCAGCGTTGTTCAAGAGAGCTATGCAGATTATATAGCCATTTACTGCATCTCATCTTTGTGAAGTTGGTTTTTCTGCAGTAGTTTGTATGTATGAACTAGAAATACAGAAACCGGCTCAACATCAAACGTGAACTAAGGTTAGCGGTTACTCATTTAAAATCAAACTTGAACTAGTTATGCAGTTCAAAACAGGCGCATTTAAGTCACTAGCTTGTTTAAATAAACTGTTAATAAGTTTTATGTAATTTTAGATTGTACTCGTAAGTACATTATATATTGTGCTGTCTTCTGTAAAAAAATAATATGCTAAACATTAAGCATTAAGTTAAGATGTTTTGTATTAGTTTGAATATACTAATTTCCGCGTCCCCCTTTGAGGACTTTTGCACCCCACCCCGCCCAGGGCGACGCGCTCCACCGTTTACGAAATGCTGATTTAAAGAGTAAAAGCTGAATAAAATCTACGTTTACTAGTGTGTCCAGCTAATTGAGAATTTCGGGCCGCATGTGACTGAATAATAGATGTTCAGGATGTTATTCTGGTATGAAGCAACAGTGAGATAAAGTGTGAATGATGGATGATCAGTACTTCTCGTGTTATACGAGTGTGGTTACGATTGAGAGTTCCCGGAATTTGGGCAGATGATATTAAACGCTTATGCAAGTGTGGCTTTTTTTTCCACTCATTCATACTACCGTTCCCCCCCCGGAACCGCTTTCGCATTACTTCAGGGGGGTGCGCCCTTACACACTAAACATTCATGCAACATGTACCCTAAACTTAACTAAGCAAATGCGGTCGCCCCAGTCGGGATTCGATCGCCCCAACGGAGCAACTGCATTTACTGTGACCTCGAGTGGCCAATGCGTTCCCGCACTCGACCACCGCGGTCCCTATGCAAGTGTGGCTAGCCCCTATGTTTGATCAGAATTGCATAATCTTTTGTTACATGGCTAGGCACTTCTCAGGAGACTTTCAGAAACATCGATAGATGGTATTCCTCCCCTATGGTCCCATTAGGGGGCACAGAATTGCGAACCGGGGTACTAGGCCCCAAAATCCTGTGTTATACACGTTCTAAGCCATTCAATAGGTGGATAGCATTTTTCACCTATTGACTCTTTCGGGGTTACAAATCGTGTTAAAGCACAAGTAGTTATCTTATGGACAATATGGAATTTAACAATCATCAAGGTGAACCGGTAGAAAGATTAAGCATTTGATCCAAGGATTATCAACAAACTGCCCTTTCAAGCAAGTGAAGGGGATGGGTCCCCACTGAGTCACACTACAGTACTTAATCGCGGCAACAAATTGGTGAATAATTTCTTTGTTTCATGTTCCCATATGTGGAGTCGCCTATTTGTGACCCTCGTTTGTCATTGGCGCATGCACGGTTCAGTTCCAACACTCCACCCCACCGATAAGTATACAAGGAATATGTGAAACCTGGTTTCTGAGAAACAATCTTGTTTATTAGTTGAATAAAAACTCTCAACGAAAAACGCTAACATGTATTCATCATCATCATCATCTGACATGGAGCTGACGGTTTTTGAGTACGTAACCGAGACCGTTATGCGATTATGCATTTTAATCTAATAACTTTGGCATCAAAGTTTCACATTGTTCTTATTTCACTTCTATCTACTGTTCTAAGGGTACAGATTACACCTATCTTCGTTTCCTAATAGCTATTAAACTACTTAGTATTTACTCCCAAGCTTCTTCAACTGTCCGTTATGCGATTATGCCTTAGCACTTAATAGCTGTGGTATCAAGTTTTACATTGTCCTTTTCCCTTATCTATCTATTGTTATAAGGTAACATACTCCCCTATCTTAGTTTCCTAATGACTAATTAACGACTTAATACTTACCACACTAATTACAACTATTTTACCACTGACTTGGAGGTTCGAATCTGGATTGTACTTCCTTCTTTTCCCTAACCTTCCCCTCTGCAATTGACCGTCAGATATCCATCGGTTGCTTTCCCACTGGTACATGTTTCGTTTTTTCTCCTTTGTTTTCCCCTTCCTCACTGTCGTTCTTCTTCTTCTTCTCCGTTAGCCTGTTCTTCTTCAACCGATTCTTGATCGAATTCTTCCGTCAGTGCGTAGATTCTTCTTGCCTCTCTTCGCATATCCTCTTTTCTTCGAGCCCAGTCCTCCCATGTCTGTTTGGGTATGCCGGTGTTTTGGATGTCTCTCTCCAGTGATATATTCCACGTGTAGCATGGTCTTCCGATCTTCTTTTCTTCTGTTTGCATGGCATACGCTTGCTGTAGAGAATGGTTGGCAGGTCTTCTTAGGATATGTGCCCAGTATTTGATTCTTGATGTGGTGAGCCGTTTCGCTATTGTTTTCCCTTCTAGAATTTCTTGTGCCGTCGAAATGTTTTCTTCTCGTATGGTTAGTTGAAATAGTTTTAGTATTTTCTTTTCTATCCTTCGGAGTGCCATTCTGTTGACTTTCGTGATTGCGGTGGTTTTCAGTTCGTATAGAGCAGGTGTGGCTATTATGGAGTTGTATATTATCTTCTTTATTCCGTTTGGTAGTTTGTGCTGTTGGAGGAGAGGAAGAATCATGTGTGTGGCTAGGTGTGCTTCGGTTATTCTCTGGTTTACTGTCTCCGATCTTGCTAATGAGTCTGGGAGATAAACCCCTAAGTACTTGAGTTTACGTGTTTGTTTTACATCCCGGCTCCCTATTTTCAGGGTGTTTTCTGCTGCTCCTCTACTTCTTTCTTTGTCTGGGGATCTTACCATCACTTCGTATTTGCTGATGTTTATTTCTAATCCTGCCTCTGCTAAGTTTGCTATGAGCATGTCCAGTAGCTTCCCCGCGTCTTCTTCCTCTTCCGCTATAATTAGAAGGTCATCCGCATAGGCAATAATTTTAGGCAGGGTAAGATTTACTCCGATTGGTGATGGTGTCATCAGTTGTGAGGCTGTTTGTCCTAGGACCCTGTGCAAAGTCATCGTGAATAGTCTGGGCGAGAGTGGACACCCCTTTCGTTTTATGGTATACTTTTGTTCTCTCTCCAAACATTATTATCCGATTGATGAGATAGTGCGGTGTTCCTGAGTCTTTCAGAGCTTTCAACAGGGACTAGTGCTGTATGGTGTTGAACGCTTTTGTTAGATCCAGGGCTACCAGTATCGTTTTTCCTCCCCCTCTCCATCTTCCATAGATATGGTCTTCCACCGATCTGTTGTTTAGGAATGCTGCTTGGCAGTACTCTCAACAGGTATTTTGCGTATATTTTGTATCCTACACTGCAGAGGCTAATTTTCCTGTAATCTGTCGTGGTTTTTGGGTTTCTAACTTTTGGTAGGGGGATTTGCATGGTTGTTATCAATTCCGTTGGTACTTAGTTCCGTATCCAGATGTCTTCTATCGTTTGGCATACTGTTTCTATAAAGGTTTTTGGGGCGGCTTGTAGCAATTCCACTTGTAGTTGGTCTATTCCCGGTGCCTTATTCTTTGTCAAAGAAAGTATTATTTCAGTGATGTCCTCTGTGGTTGGAGGTGTGGCTAGTGGTTCGTTTCTGTTATCTGTTGCTGGACTATTCCTGTTGTCTGTAGATCCTTTTCCAAGTGTAACATAGGTATGTACCCTCTTCTTGTAACGAAAAACGCTAACATGTATTACCTATAAATTCTTTCGCTTTAGAAACTGTTTTTAAATAGCAAATTTCCTATTGACCCATTTTATTCTCACGTGGACACACATGTTCTTCTGTTAACGACGTTTCACAATTTTATGACTGGTTTTAGTGCTCAGGAAATTTTCCTGCGTCCCCGTTTTAAAAATATAACGCCCCTTTCTAGCGAAAGCTTTAACTAAGTGTAACTACAAAAATAATTAGATAGAAGTAAATAATTTTCTTGTTAACCGGTTTTCTTAAATTAACTATGGACATTTGGTGCTGTGGATGAACATGAGCTTCTCGTGTTATAAACCATTTGTTTACTTTCGCTCAACAACACTGTTCTTTGGGATTCTAATGAGACAATAAGTTAACAAACAAGAATCGTGTTCGTTTATTTTTTAACGGCGACTTGCTTGATGTGCACTTACTTTGTAGGTTCAATAAATATTTTTATGGGACATCTTCGTAAGAGAGCGTAATGGAATTAGTTTCCAGCGAGCTTTGTTGTGATTTACGAGATGAGTTTCTTTTCGTAATATTCGTGAAGGTTTTCGATACACCAAAAGGTATTTGTGAGCAAGGACGCTAATGTAGTCGATCCCATTGAAACTAATAGTCCTATTTGTAAGCCTCTTAAATGTTCTTGAACATGATGGTGAATAATTGGGTCGTCGAGAGAGTTAATACCTGATACTAAAGTTTTATTAAAATTGCATGACATTCGCGGAAGTTATTTTGCTCTGCGTTAGGAACAAGGGTCGTTTCGCGAGGAAAGAGGAGAATGTTGTTAGCATCATATGCGAACTGAAAATACTGCGCGTTTAAATAATTACTATGAAATACTCATTTACTCCAATTAGGATAATCCCGAGAATATTTCACCTTCCTGTTTTAGTCGCTTTCGTAAATTTTAAAATGTATACCTTCTACACAAAATTTAATAATAAATCTGCTGTTCGGGAAATACGCGGAAAATTAGAAATTTCGAGGAAATTCTTTAGGTAAATACAATTATTCAAGTTTAGCTTAGCATATATTTGCGCTATATTTGCTTTTACTTTTACTATTATCGTTTCGATTAAAAGGACGATAATTAACAGAGCTCTTTCTCTGTTTGCGCAGCGTTTTCAACAATATAGGGCTGTGTAAATCTCACTTATTTGCATATAAATAGGAAATGTTTACACCCATCAAATTTGTCTCGTCTGTGCATTGCATAAATGGCCCGTGCTGCAATAACGCAAGCTGAGCTTGATACGTGCAAGTGCAGTAGCCCAGCGTTTCCCCGGAGTTTCTACTTAAAGTGATTATGAAGTTTCAGTTCGGATAGATAGTTAGCCATAGAGAAATAGTTAAACGTACTATACTAGCAGTTTGATTATATTAGCTCTTGTTCCTTCACTCAAGCATAAGTAATAATTTAAGTAAGTGATTAGGATAACGTATATTCTGCGAATCGCGTAAGCCACCAGAGAGTTGGCGCTTACACAGCTCGGTTACACCCTTACCTATAACTTCTTAAGCTCATTACACAATATAACGAGAGGGATATCTCCATGCTCTTAAAAAAGGACGGTATAAGCAGCAAAGTTTAATAACCCCGTTTCTTATGTTCGCACAAAAACGCCATTACAATAAATCATCTCTCGCAGGTAATGCACATCTCAAAATATTCAGCTATCCAAGCCCGAATTTGAGATAAACATTAGAACAGAGCAAGGTATCCATACTTATTTAAAGTATCGATACTTGGACTAGTCTCCAATGTTGGTACCAGTATTCAAAAATACCGCAAGGATTCAAGTATCGTAAACAGCGTAGTATCGAAACTTTCCATGGTAATGAAGTATGTAAAGCATGTAAGTGTCCAATACTTTTGAAGCATAAAAAATATAGAAATACCGAAACTGTTGTAGCTAATAAAAACATCAAAATATGTAGTTAAACAGACGTTTAGATACTGATCAAACCTATTAGGAGATTGGTAGATTTCAGAAAAAATAAAATTTGATATAAGTAAATTTCTTGATTAATCGATATTGTTGGCAACACTGCTACATTAGGTCAAATATCTTACTTCTTTGTATTATATTTACTATATAAATTACCTCAATAGGTACGATACGTTCCATATTTTGATACTATCGATTACGCTATACATTCGATACATCGACATTCTCCACATTTCAATACTTTCGATACTTTTTAAAATATCAGATTCCAGAGCGGTATCGCTAATTAATAGTGTGATATTGGAGTTGCAATATTTTCGATACTTTGGAGCCATCAATTGCGCTATACATTGAATACATCGACACTTTGAACACATCAATACTTCGATACGTTTTAAAATATGGATACATGTCTGGTATCGATCATTGTTGTTGGGTGTTGTTTAAATTGAAATTCGCATTATAAGAAGAGCTCCGATAGCTGTAGAGACTTAAAGGTCAGAAGTACATTATCTCGAACTGCACCTTATGGAGTTACCGGAAAAATATCTGGTAATTATATTACCATTTCTCTAATCTACTAATATAGCAATACAATTTTATTTTTAATTTTATTCTCTGTATGGTAATTTTCAATTTCAGGAACATATATTTTTTAAATTGTTGTCTTGATTTATGATTATAATTGCTAATTAATTACTCTATAGTTATATTTTGATGCACAGCAAAATCAAGACACTTCATTTAAATCCAGTTTAGGAATAAGTAACAATTTTTAGTTTAATGTTATAAACTACATAAAATTGCTAATTGCCAAGGAAGCGACGTAGCCATTATTACAATGCGAACATTTCTAGCAACATATATTTTAAAGCGTATGTATAGCTGTGAAACCTAATTTTCTTGCTGAGTCAATTTAAACTAGCCAGAGATTCGATTCAGCTACTATGAGTATTTATATATAGTTTAACGAAAAAGATAGACACGACAAACAAAATATTTTAAATTGCACATATTCCTTGCAGATAGCAAAATAGTTTGTATTACTACAATCGACTATCTACTCATGGATTTATTTGGAAAATTAATTACATAGGGTATAATCCTCAAAATTTACATTTTTAAGTTTTAATTTCCTAGAAAACAGATTCTAAAATAACTTGAACCTAGAAATTAATTTTTAATTACTTCCAGTTGCTTCTGTAAGGCTTATTATATATATTCCAAGGGAGCCTTCGTATCAAGATTCTACCCTCTGCAAAATTTTCCTTCTGTTCCTTACGAAACACATCAAAGGAATTAACGTGTAAATAATTATAACTTCCCTTGTGTAGTTAATCATCAGTAATAAAATGTTATTTTTCAGCTGAAACTTAATAATTATTTTGATAGGAAATTATATGTTTCTCAAAATGTTGTGACAAAAATTATACGTCTATTAATTTTATTATTGGGATCTTTAGTATAGTCTCAATAAAATGAAATAATGTTTAACAATGAAAAATAATATCGACATTATAATTACAATTTTAATATCGATTTTGTACACAGCTACTACATGACTCCATGTTGTTTACCTTTTAATATGATAGTTCAGTACACCCGAACCGCAGCAAGACATCATTAGCTCTTTAATCCCGTACCTGAACTGCGACACCCATTTTTCGAGTAATGGGCAGTTCTACAATCCGTTACCCGAATTGCGACACGGACCTCTACTTTGTCTATCAGCTTTCATATAGGAAGACGAATATGGAACCGCTACGACATTTCTCAATAATAATGGATTAGCGTATCATACATACAGAAATCCTCAAAACAATGATTTATCAGTCATTACCAGGGGTGTCCCATTTTCGCTCACAGTCGATGAAATTGCGGAGGAACCGAAATTGAAATTCCCAATTACAAAAGTAGCAAGGCTGTACCAACAAAGATAGAAAACTATTACCACTATGTGCAGTTGATGTTAGTAATGCACCTGAAGGGAAAAGCACATTCCAACTAGAGCAAATTGATTGTTTTGGTAACAGTAAAACAAAAAAGAAAATCTAACAATCCTTCACAATGTAAATGTTGTCGGAGATGGGGATACATACATTTGATTAAAACTGGGAAAGCTCCTAGCAATGAAGCATATCTTCCCCATTTCCAGATAATGTTGCCATTCCCCTTCAAGGTGTCATTGGAATGACGCGCCGACTCTACTCGCCCGGCAGCTCGAAGCTGCCATTCCCATTTAGGACTGACCGTTGCACCGGCTTTTTCCATCTCTGGGTCAAGGACGCCAGTCTAGCTCTGACTTCCTACTGTTTATGGCCTAAGCTACCCGGTTGAACTCGGAATTCGAAGCCTCTCCAATAATCCAATGCATCACAAGCCAACCTCTCCCTACGGATCGTCAACCACTACCACCTCGAATGCAACCGCTAATTCGGAGAGCTCGCCCGGTGAGACCCGGGCGAGGGGCATCTCTCCGATCTCGAGACACCCCATGGGTAGCGCGCTTCGCGCATCGCAAGGCTGCACTTCCAGATTCTACTGTGCAAATGGAGTTCTGGCGGATGTCTTCCGGCACCCCTGAAACAGAAAACCTGAAAAGAAAGTCCTGAGGAGGGAATGTTCTGAAAGAGAAAATTCTGTAAAGCAAACCTGAAAAGGAATGACCTGAAACGGAATAACCTGAAAAGGAATGACCTGAAAAGGAAAAACATGAAAAGGAAAACCCTGTAGAGGGAAACCTGAAAAAGAAAACCTGATAAGGAAATGCTGTAAAGGAGAGACCGTACTAGGAAGACCCTGAAAGGAAGTCCCTGAAAGGAAACTTGAAAAAGAAAGACCCTATAGAATCGCCTGAAATCACACATATTCAGATTTAATCATCTATTCTTTCTCCCCTTCGTTCATTCTCCCTCCGATGGACTTAAGATAATAATATTTTCTGTTTACAAACAATGCCGATTGATGGTTCTTGAGAAGACATGCGTAAATTGTTTCAGACTCAGTCTCAGTTCTTGTTATTGGTGATTTTAACTGTAAGCAGACAATATGAAACTGCAGAGTAAATAACCCTAACGGTGTACGACTATTCAATTATACTGCAAGTATATGAATTCAAGTACGCGAGCTTAATGTGTATACGTACTACTCAAACGGAATTTACTACCACACACCCTCTACAAAAACTTCAGGCTACCAATATAGCAAACAGTTTTAAGCGAAATGGACTGAGACCATCTACCGATCAGCATATCTTTTAACTCTACCACTCAAATTAAGAAGTAAACTACAAAAATTATTAAAAGGCAAAGTAGACTGGGAGTCATTTCAAACACACTGGACAACCATATAAAAAACGTGTATCCTATAGATACTAGCCAAAAAATTGACCAAGCTGGTAACCAAGATACCAGTGCCATCACAAAATCAGTAAAACAATCCACCACTCTTTACGCATACTAAAGCCGAAGTTATCAGAGTACAGCCACAGAAGTCCCCGCCCTAACAAGAAGGAAGAATACATTTAGAAGGGAATGGATGAGGCCAAGACAGCTTGCAGTAGAACTTCTCTTAATTCAACCAACTATACCACCAGGTTAAACGGGAACTTGATAACATTTTAATCCATAGATACAAGAAGTACATCGGCGATATACAGATATTCGACAATGTGGCAAGGCACAAAGAGATTATTGAGAGAGTCAAATATAATTTCTTCCTTAACATACAATAATACAGTCAATACTATAATTAACTTTCGGCTTGGAGCGCGTCGTCGATTGGAGGTCACACTCAGCAAAGGCAGGAAAACTGGTTACTGTTTGTGAACCTAAACAAACTAACGTTTCGCAAGACATTGCAGCTTGCATATATAAAGCGTGTTCCGGAATTGCACGGCACTATTTTAGGAATGTGTTCTCCAGCACGAAATAAACAAAAAGTTCATACAAACATATGGCTCAAATTAATTTATTACCGAGATATTGAAAGTTAAAGATAAATAGCTAAAAGTCCGATGTTAATCAAATAGTCGTCAACTGCATATCGTTTATTTTTTTAACAGTTGAATAAACATCTGTCATTAAATCTATTGATTAGTATTAAGTAACTTGTTTTACTAGTTCATGCTCGTTTTCGAGTTAATAGTACTTTGAAGACTCTTCAATTTGTTATTGTCATGGGAGACACCACAGATTTGTTAAGTTTTGTACAACAAACAGACATGACTTTAATTTATGGCGAGGTACGTAAAAATGCTGCTGTTCAAAGATACCATGAAACATTTCCCACTAGAAGGATACCAAATCGTAAAACGTTTGAAGTCATTGAAAGACGTCTTAGGGACACTGGCACGCTAAAGCCTGAACGAATAAACGCTGGTCGACGAACTGTAAACGTTGAAGAAGAGCTACTCAATGCTGTTCAGTTATCTCCTAGTACTAGCACCAGAAGATTGTCACTTCGTTTCAATGTATCATGTACACGCGTATGGCGAACATTGCGTGAGCAACAATTATATCCGCCTGTGCAAGATCTGTTACCAGAAGATTATAACAAGCGCAGAAATTTCTGCCAATGGTTAATTCGACAATACACACGAGATCCTAACTTCCTGAGGTGCCTGTTGGTTACCGGTGAATCATGTTTTACAAGAAATGGTATTACTAATTTTCGAAACACTCATACTTGGAACGAAGAAAACCTTCATACGACTGCTAGTATGCATTACCAACATACGTTTTCATTAAATGTCTGGTGTGGTCTTCTTGGTGGCAATCTCATTGGCGCCATCTTTTACCAACAAGACTTTCAGGAATATCTTACTTGCATTTTTGCAAAATGATCTGTATGACCTTCTAGAAGACATTCCGATTGCCAATAGGCAGGGGATGTGGTTTATGCATGACGGTACCCCTGCTCACTTTTCGCATATTGTCACTGATTATTTAAGCATAACAAATGGTAATCGATAGGTTGGTCGAAACGGACCTGTTAAATGGCCACCACGATCTCCTGATCTAACGCCATTAGATTATTTTGTGTGGGGCTGGATGAAGTCTGTGGTTTATTCTACGTCTATTGGCACACAAGAAGAGTTAAGGAATCGCATCGTAGAAGCAGTAGCAACTATCAAGCGTCGTCCTGATGTTATAAGGCGTGTCAGAGAAGCATGGATTCGTCGTGCTGAATGCTGCATTCAACAAAATGGAGACCACTTTGAACAGTTACTCTGAATGCTTTATTTTTAAATAAATATCTTTTTTACTTTTTTCTTTATTTCGTGCTGGAGACCACATCCATAAAATAGTGCCGTGCAATTCCGAAACACCCTGTATGTATATATATGTAAAAATACATGAAATTAGAAGTATAACGAAAAGTGCTTATCTGCGGATTATTAGATTAGTTGGTAATATTATATGGTTATAATAACATATATAAAAATGAACAAGAATTGATTAAAGAGGTTATAATTGGCGATTTCAAATGATATTCTATTATGATTTGATCATGTACATTCAGGTTAACATTTTTAATAGCACAGTTATTTACATAAAATTGTAGTTCATGATAATATTTTGGGTTAAAGTTAAAACGAAAACGTTGTGAATTTCATCGTTTGTTAAAAAATCAACAACATTATAAACAAATTTAATTTCGAGTTTAAACGAATGGCATTTTAATCAGAACGAGACGCTTTCTGGGTAGGTTTCGACAATGGGAATATAACTAACGAATGCCAATAACTCGCAATGAACTACACCAATACGATAGCTTTTTTGGGAAAAATAAGTCCGCATAAAATGCCGCACAAAAATTAAATTGTACAGAAGGCTAATTGTGTAACCACCATATCTAATTTACAATTTATACTGAAAATGGGCTTTGTGATGAAAGCATTAAGCAGTGAAACATTACAGGGAAGCAAGCTTCCCCGACTGTCGAGAATTTGAGGTTGTTACGCTGATTGTAACGGCTGCGTCTACTGATGTTACAATTACGATTGATCGATATGGGCTGAATGTAGGCAATGAGATGCTAGAAATAACAGAGAACTACGAACTATTATTAGATTTACGAAGATCATTCCGCGTTAAGAGTAAACGGTGGCTGAATAAGGCAAATGTACAAAAGCCTCCAATGATAATTAAAACAGGAAATGCTTTTATGTTTACTCGGAAACCTAGCATTTCTAGAGCAACTTCCAACAACTAAGATTTCCGTAATAATGCTTTGATGGTTTTGTTAATATGTATAAACTAAAACACTTTTCATGAAGAATCGTTCCCGCTGCACAATATTTGCACACTGGAAGCTATATCTAGCCAATTCTCTTTTTTTATTCCACGACTTCGGATGAACGTTTCCAAAATTATAAATAATTATTCTAACAACAACAGGTGGTCTAGAAATAAGTATTATATTCCTTTACTAGCAATACTGAATTTTTTCCCTCAATATTATCTTAGTTTGTCGCTTAAATTCAAAGGGTTTGTAAATAAAATGAAGTCGTAACATCAATCCTGTTATATGACTGTTATATCACAATTTGTCGGTCGCATAGCTATACGCTGATGGTGTCGAGCAAACGGTCACCAAAGCAAAGTAACGCAGGCGCGGGTCACTACTAGGGTGGGGGGTACAACAGCTACTGACCGTGCTTGGGAGGGCGCGACAAAGCCGTCGGTCTCTGCTACCACTACGGTGGTAGTCATTAGGTCAAGTCAGAGTCGCTAGCACGATATAAAGACCCTGCCATAAGGTTTTACCACAGCTGTATGACTTAATTAATAATATTGCAACTTTAGATACAGTTTTTTAAATTTAAAGTTGAAGAAACAATATTGACAATAATCATGAACTTACTAAAAGTGGTAAAATAATATATATGTAGTATCTCTTTACTATGAATGCTAAATTTTCGCAGAGTGTCCCATAACTCGCGAAAAAACGCCTCGTAGCGCTGTTCAGCGGTGCTTATTAAATTTAAAACAGCTAAAATATTTGTTTTTCGCAGGCTAGTTTCTTCACGCGAAATACGAAAAAAGTGGAAACTGGCAAACTGTGTAATATGCATGTTGTATGCTATCTGGAAAATATGTTTGCAGTTACTATGATAAACTATTAAAAGATATTTATTATATAATTATTATCTAGGCCAGTCGACGCCTTTGACAGCGCAAATCAACTATTAAAGAACTCATTTCCACAACACAATGAGGTAGAGTTACCTTTTTATGTAGTATTCCCAATAAGCCTAATCCACAGCTGAATAAAGTAGTTATCAACACTTTTCATTACCTAAACTCGAATTAATTATGAACAAAAGGTATCAAAACAACCGACAGAAGCAAATCAAAATTTAAAATTCTCTGTAAATTAATAGAACTGTTCAAAATGGCCATCCTCAACATTATGACATTATGCACATCTGTGTGTTCGCTTAAAGTAGCGGCCTCTTGATTGATACGATTTGGCAAATCGTCCACATTGTTCACTTGTGTGTGATATACCACATCCTTCAGAAAACCGAATAAATAAAAATCTAAGGACGTTAAATAAGTTCACCTTGGTGGCCAAGATATAGTACCCCCACGACCAATCCACTGATGTGGAAAATGATTTTGAGGCCAATGTCGAACCGTGATTCCGTAATGGGCTGGAGCACCACCATGCTGGTACCACGTTGTATTATCAGTGGAACATTTTCGAACAGTATTTGAAAATCTTCTTTTAGAAAATATAGGAAACTATCTGCATTAAGACGATTTGACAGAAAAAGAACCAATTAAATAGTGATACACCATACCTTCCCAAACATGAACACCGTAACGATGACTTAGTACATGAGTTGTCTGAGGATTCTCATCTGCCCACACATGATTATTATGTATGTTGTAAACCCCATCGTACGTAAATGTCGCCTTATCTGTCTACAATATTGCCAATAAAATTCGAATTTTCCCGACATGAATAGCCATTCACAGTACCTAACTCGTGCATTGTAATCCTGTAGTAATAAGTCTTGCACTTTCGTTTTTCCAAAAGGATATAGGCCGTTGCCGTGTAATTTACTGTGTACTGTCGACTTTGGTATGTCTACAATCAGAGAAACACCACGTACGTTTCTCGTAGGCTACCATTCAATTAAATGTAAAACATTTTCCACCACTACCTCTTTTTTGACTAACAGTTTCCCTCTCTCCTAGTCGTTGGTCAGATAGTTTAATTACTGTGTGGTTTGGATGTCTTCTATTTAGCTAGCGTTTAGTATATAGCCTTGCCGCTGTATTACTATTACCACCAACCTCTCCAAGAATCCAAATCATGTCAGCGTGCTCAGAAAATTTGTATACCAGTTATGAAATACCACTTACGCTTCTCGTAGGCTACCATTCAACCATTCAATTAAATCTAACACATTTTTCACCGCTACCTCTTTTTTGACTAACAGTTTCCCTCTCTCCTAGTCGTTGGTCAGATAGTTTAATTACTGTGTGGTTTGGATGTCTTCTATTTGGCTAGCGTTTAGTATATAGCCTTGCCGCTGTATTACAATTACCACCAACCTCTCCAAGAATCCAAATCATGTCAGCGTGCTCAGACAATTTGTATACCAGTAATGAAATACCACGTACGCTTCTCGTAGGCAACCATTCAATTAAATCTAACATATTTTCCACCACCAACTCTTTTTTGACCACCACTTTCCCTCTCTCGTAGTCATTGGCCAGATCGTTTAATAACTGTGTAGTTAGGATGTCTTCTATTTGGCTAGCGTTTAGTATATAGCCTTGCAGCTGTATTACAATTACCACCAACCTCTCCAAGAATCCAAATCATGTCAGCGTGCTCAGAAAATTTGTATACCAGTAATGAAGTACCACGTACGCTTCTCTTAGGCTACCATTCAATTAAATCTAACACATTTTCCACCACCATCTCTTTTTTGACCAACACTTTCTATCTCTCGTAGTCGTTGGTTAGATCGTTTAATAACTGTGTGGTGTGGATGTCTTCTATTTGGCTAGCGTTTAGTATATAGCCTTGCCGCTGCATTGCAATTATCACCAACCTCCAAGAATCCAAATCATGCAAATTTGTATACCAGTAATGCAAGTGAAACAGAATTTACAAAAAAGGACAGAAAAATGTGTTTGATAACCGTCAAATTCGGAACAGCAATGTCAAATGTAATAGAAATTACTATTAGTTTTGCTTAAATTTGCCTTGATGCCATATCTAAATCTTGTGTTTTCAACAGAACCTTAGGATCCAAAATTTGCAATTAAACTTGTGCAGAAGTTATTTTTATTGTTAATATCTCAGGTTAATTAATAATATCTATTAGTTTAGCTTTATTATTAAAAATACGCAGCATTCGAATATCAAACTTCACGAAACGAGCATGCGAAAAATATCTATTTCAGTTGTTTTGTGTTCACTATGCACTGCTGACCAACGCTACGAGACATTTTATCTCAACTTATGGGACGCCCTGGATAGTGTACATCTTCAAATTGGTTTTGCCTAACGTAAAACTATTTAAAAATTTTAATCAGAGTTGGATATTAGTGCGCTACAGAAGTTCGCTATTTTTGGATGCTTCCAAGTAGAACATAAATTTTTTAACACATTCGGGGAATGAATGCAAAGGATCGTGAATGTAGTAGCCAGATGGACAGAAAGAGAAAACCTAAGCGTCGGTCCCCATAAAATCACCGTAGTACTATTTACGCCAACAAAGACCATATAGGGATTCCTCTGTACTTTGGCAACATAGAAATCAATCTGTCGGGAAAGTTAACATATTTAGGATTTATTTGACACTCTGAACTTACCTGAGACCTTTAAATTGAGAAAGTTGTCATAAAATGGTGTAGTGTGGTGGCCCAAGATAAAGCAAAAAAGCACAAACTAAAACTAGGCAAGATTAAAGGATTGCATGCCTAGGCATTAGGGAGGGGGCAATGAGAATAGCGTCTTCCGCCACAATGGAGTGCAAGGTAGGTGCCACAATATGGATGTTCACAAAAGTCAGCGAACGGCCTCTGCAGTGATTTCCTGCATCACTACGAAACTGGTAGCGATGAGTACCTGTGGAATGTGGAAGTTTTTGACTGCCGCCAAAGTCGAAAAGTTCAAGGAAACGTTCGAGAACTGAAAGCTTATGGCGACTGTTTTTTGGGACAGGAAAGGCATTTTGTTGATTGATTTCTTGAAACGTGAAACGACTATTAAAACAGACGTGTATGGTAAGACCGTAAAAAACTTGAGTACGAGACGATTCAGATCAAGAGGCGAGGATTTCTGACTTCTGAAGACGTGCTGATGTTGCACTATCACTCCCGACTACTCAAAGATTTAAGCATATGAACAAGAAAAAAGTTAGTGTATTTGTTTGCTGACAAAATTAACACAGACCTATCCAGTTTGGTACGCTGCTTGTTTTATTAGTTGCTAGTTATTACTAGATAGAAAATACTCATTTTTTTCTGTTCACTAATAAATTCACATAAATTCTTTTTCTACTTCTTATGGTACTTGGTAATTCTTCGTGTTTTTTAACGAATTACTTATGTCGGCTTCTCCGCCATCTTCTTCCCCACAACATAAAACAAATTATTTCAATCGACTTATCAGCGAAATTGACCAACAAAGTCACCAGAGAGGGGTAAGGATTGTTCAAGACGGAAAAGCAATATTGGTTCTACCACAGTAGCTCAGCAAACAATAACCGCGATCTCAAACGTATATTAGCGGTAGATAATTGAAACAGTTGAATTAGCTAGCATTGTTTAGCCATTTCTGTTTTCTAGTATGTTATGTATTTCCGAATAGTGTACGTTTTTTCAACAACCATTCTACATTAATTTGTTGTTAAGTATTACTTATTCCAACAAAATACAACCCAGAAATGTATCCTATGAGACTTCTTTGGCTATATGAAATTATATAGAAAAGGTAGTCGCAGATGCAAACATCAAAACATAATTACGTTTTAGATTCAGTAAATTGCGTTCCAAAGTTCAATCGACATATTAGAATTTTGTCTGAACAGCATTCGCGGCAGTTTAAGTAAATTTGCTGTACAATTTTCAAACTTAGTTACTCGAACTTATTCAGAACTCTTTTGCGGTATAAAGTATAAAAGAGTTATTACATCAACTTTAACAACTGCCAAACATTTTAAATTTAAGCTGCCTAAGTAAGTCTTGATGAATAAATCTGATTTGTGATTGCTTGTGATATTGTGCTAGCAGTTTGAAAATATGATAGAGCATACCCGTGCAGAAGTTTGTCGAAATACTGGAAGGTACCATGCCTCTAATACAACTACAGACAGCGTTCAGCTTATCCTGTATTGGTACCTGTAAATTTTCAATTGGGTTATTGGATTTAGTATGTTGCATCTTGCTAAAGTAAATAGTTCTTCCCCTTTTAATTATGTGAATGTGTGCGCGATTGTTATTGTGTTTGACTTGGACTAACTATAATCATTAGTGACAACACGCAAATGGGCCTACTGTAGTAGAAGTACTATAAAAATATTTTATAGCAAATGTTTTATTTGTATATATTGTCGTGTACGGACAGCAGCGTACTTTTCAAACTCAACTTAAACTTCTGTTTCATGTAATCACTAAATCTTGCATCCGACTAGCTCTCATAGTGGTCTATCTCAGTTACTGGGTCGCTCATAAATTATTGTACCACACCTTCGTGGTTCGCTGTCATTAAATCTGAATGCATTCCAAATAAAAGATTACCAGTTTCTTTAAACTCCAGCTTTTAATAGTTTAGTAAAGTTACAATCAACCTAAACATATTCCATTCTAAACTTAACACTGTTATACTTTATTTTGAATTTACTTATGAAGCCCGGATTCCTGTGAACAGTTTTTCACGTCCGCAGCGTTTACATTTTCATTTTTCACTCCAAAATATTTACTCATTCCCTGACAACCCTCATGTCTGGCCAATCGAAACACTTTAACGATCTCATTCGATCTACGACTACGTCTTTTTAAAAACTGAATGAACATCCTTGATCACATACTCCGATGTGCCAAATATTGTACTCCAAACCAACTAAAGTTAACACAAAGATAACGTAGAGAAGGCAAATACAAGATTAACTAAAATATCATGACAATATATACATATACAAAGGGTGTTTCAGAATTGCACGGCACTATTTTATGGATGTTTTCTCCAGCACGAAATAAACAAAAAAGTTCATACAAACATATGGCTTAAATTAATTTATTACCCAGATATTGAAAGTTAAATATATTTATTTAAAAATAAAGCATTCAGAATAACTGTTCAAAGTGGTCTTCATTTTGTTGAATGCAGCATTCAGCCCGACGAATCCATGCTTCTCTGGCCCGCCTTATAACATCAGGACGACCCTTGATAGTTGCTGCGGCTTCCACAATGCGATTCCTTAGCTCTTCTTGTGTGCCAATAGACGTAGAATAAACGATAGACTTCCTCCAGCCCCACACAAAATAATCTAATCGCGTTAGATCAGGAGATCGTGGTGGCCATTTAATAGGTCCATTTCGACCAACCCCATATGTTATGTTTAAATAATCAGTGACAATATGAGACAAGTGGGCAGGGGCACCGTCATGCATAAACCACATCCCCTACCTATTGGCAATCGGAATGTCTTCTAGAAGGTCATACAGATCATTTTGCAAAAAATGCAAGTAAGATATTCCAAGTATGGGTGTTTCGAAATTTAGTAATACCATTTCTTGTAAAACATGATTCATCGGTAACCACCAGGCAGCTCAGGAAGTTAGGATCTCATGTGTATTGTCGAATTAACCATTGGCAGAAATTTCTGCATTTGTTATAATCTTCTGGTAACAGATCTTGCACAGGCGTAACGTGAAATGGATACAATTGTTGCTCACGCAATGTTCCCCATACGCTTGTTCATGCTATATTGAAACGAAATGACAATCTTCTGGTGCTAGTACTAGGAGATAACTGAACAGCATTGAGTATCCCTTCTTCAACGTTTGCAGTTCGTCAAACTCTTTACCGACCAGCGTTTATTCGTTCAGGCTTTAGTGTGCCAGTGTCGCTAAGACGTCTTTCAATGTCTCCAAACGTTTTACGATATGGTATCCTTCTAGTGGGAAATGTTTCATGGTATCTTCGAACAGCAGCAGCGCCATTTTTACGTACCTTTCCATAAATTAAATGTTTGTTTATTGAAGCTGGTGCTTCTTGTAATAGAAGAAGTACCAGCAGAAAGTTATTCGATAAGACCTGAAGATGGCAAATGTGACTTTGTCAAAACGTCGTCAAGACAACCACCCCGGTCCGTCCACGACCAACAAGTTGCTACGTGGAAGAATTCCTGGAAGCCAATCACATATACATAGTTCAATAACATGTATGCAAGAAGTAGCGAAAAGCTAGCAGAAATAGGTACGTTAACAGTAGTTGTAGGTAACTATTTTCAGAAATGTCGCTTGCAGCCTAGCTATTTTACTAACTAACTTGCAGTGTTAACGCTACCATTTAAAACTTCCCTATAGTGAGTGCATTAAAAGATTGTAACAATTATAATAACTTTACGAAAAGTGACCAAAATAAATATTATTAAAATAATAAGTATCTCTGAACTCCATTTAACAGCTTTCATTCTGCTATTTGAAGGTTTTTAATAAATAAATTCAAGCCATGTTAACTAAATAATATAGTAATACTTCTAGAAATTGTCAAAAAATACGTATTATTTCATTGCCTACAGCATTTTCGTCCCTCTCCTGGACACCTGCCTCTTCTCTGTCACGTGCTTCTTCTTCTCCACCTACAGTCTAATGTCAAATTAGATCTTTCAGACGCGGTTTTTGGCAATAATATCGCACAGTTGCTGGCCAGATAGGGTAATTGTATTTAGTGGCGTGCATCACAAGATTTTTATACACTGCGTGGTAATACTGGGGAATCGAAACCAAGCCTGAATGGACATTTGCGAAGAAACCGAGTGCCTAGTGAGCTAATACCACTTACATATGTTTTTTTATTGACAATTTAATACAATCTATTTTGAGAAAATTGTAATAACCTAATAAGTGCCCAGAATATTTTTAAGTTGGTTTATTCCACGTTTCTCTATGTTTAAAGTGTTTGTAAATAAATTTGAGATAGTCTAAAAATATCATAATTTTAAGTGGTAAAAATCGACGTTATATTTCCACGCCATCAATTTTAAATATCTTTATGGCAGAATCATGGATACATTTTTCGAGTTTTAGTATCTCTTCTTCTCATCAATTCTGAATTATTTAGTTCAGTTCTCACCAACATCTTATTACAAGGAGCCAAAAATAAAGTATAATAAAGGGTTGCTCATTAGTACGTCAAAATTCAATATCGACATTATTAAAATAATTCGGAAGTTTTTCGTTTTTTAAAAGTGATGTAGTGCCAAAATGCGTACCTTATAAAAATATTTTTGAATATACAAGGCGACTCGCTATTGTGGAATATCTTCAAGGTATTATTTTTTAGAGAGAACACACAACTTAAACAGATCTTTCCAATGATCTCCTGGTTTTTGATTTTGCACGAGTTTATTTAACAAAATTTGAAAATTTTGGTCGGCACAAGGTTTAACAAATTAATTCGGCGTGTGAGCATTACGCTTAATTGAGAATACATATATTTTGCAGTTACGTAGGCAAGTAATAGACTAAAACGACACAGTCACCAAATATTAAATTTATTATACATGGTGTTTCTTACCAAAGCAAATTTAATTTATTTCAAAATGCATATTCTATTATTTTTCAAATGAAGCACAATATGTTGGTTGATTAATGCTGGATATGGGTTGGCCAAAAATTTTTAACCAGTATTTCGTTTACTTTATTGGTTTTTCATTGTTTTTCACATGTTGGTCCAAGTTTTAATGTAAACCTTGTTTATATGAAGGGTGTATCAAATTACCTGTACACTGTTGCTGAATTGTTTTATTATTAGATCTAAAAATTTATATCAATTAGGCAAGAAGTGTATCTTCTTATGCTCATTAAGATTCCTGTAAAAAAACAAAAAATTGAATACCTCGTATATGGGTATCTATTTCCAAAAGAAATCTAATTCTAAATCTAAAATTGATAATAAAAGAGTTATTAATGGAATACCTCCATAGTTAGGATCAAATTGATTCGTATGGCTAGACATAATTTCTTAATAAACTCTATTGATGATCATGAATAATTTTTTGATTTACTTTATGTAGTATTACATTGGAGCTATTAAAAATTTCGTTTTCTTTCGAAATATTTAAAAATATGTTGAAAAGCAGAACCGATTGTTCAAATAACAACATTCGAAACATGTTAGGAAACTCTAAAGAGAAAGTGGAAACTTTGGAAAAGTCGGGGATTTACGAAATTGACTGTTCTGATTGTAATGGAAAATATATTGGGCAAACTAAACGTAATATGAAGGTTTAAAGAACATGTAGCTCATTTCAAAAATCATAGGTTTGATAAATCAAGCGTTGCCCTACATCTTGACGAGATACGACACGGAATATAATTAGAAATTATAAAGTGTTAGAGGAAGTGTCTGCAACAAAAAAAAAAAGAATTGCTATGAGAGCATTAATATTTACAAAAATAGGGGCGGGATCTTTTAAACTCATATAATGTGCCAATTCCTAGCTCAGAGTTAATTCATTTTTGAAAATAAGGCCTTAAACGGTTAGGCGTAACGAACCTTAAAGGGGATTTAGTATTTAAGCTTTTGTTTGTTAGATTATTAGCACTGGATTTCAATTGTTGGTTTGGTGAAGAACTTATCTCCATAGGTATTCCGCAGCCAAGTTACTTTAGTTAGTTCAAGTGCCTATTGAAGATGGCAATCTAGTTGCCGAAAAACATATTTATGTGGTCTAAATATTGTGGAGGTAAACGGTTTTCCAAAGTTTATTTACTTAAACCACCGTCTCCAATCAATCCTTTTACAATTATTGGGTTTTGTGTTGCAATATGATGAGTATTATGTTGGTTTGGCCCTGTCACTTTAAGTGAAGTTTGACTGTCAGTGAAACAAATTAGTAGCTGCTCTTTCCATTTCCAATTAGTAAATACTCTTTGAAGTAAATTAAATTTGCGCTGGAGTAAAAAACTGCATGTTTAATAAACTTTAAAACAAACCTCATCCAAAATCAAAGAACAGAAGATGGTTGGAAGGGTAATTTTACAATCAATTTAGAAATATAAAAATATAGAGGATGTTCTGTTTATATAATAATACCTTGAAGATGCTCAGCTATAGCAAGGCACACTGTATATTTAAAAATATTTGTATGATGTGTGCATTTTGGCACACCATCATCTAAAATAAGATAAACTTCCAAATCATTTTAACAATGCCTATATTGAACTTTGCGGCACTAATGAGCAACCATGTACCGTAAGTTCAAACAGTAATTACATAACGGTTGGCCATGGAATAATCAAATACTGTCTAATGCAAGCTTTATATACCATTTGACGTCTAGGCACAGCTTTTCTAGCGCCATCTAGCGCAAGCGCCAGTACCTAACCGGCAGTGTTATGTTAGGTTAAGTTGCATGGTAAATGTAAATAAATCAATTTCTGGAGAAATGAGTTCTATTATTTCAATTTAGACGATAACAGTAACAACTAAATTATTACCCTATTAAACAAATCATAACAAGTAGGTAATCATTAAAATTGGAAATTATAATTTTCTATTTTATTTCACAGGTACAGAAAAATAAACATAAAAAAGCTCTTCAAAATGACCACCGTTTTCCTGCAGACACAAAATTTACTCGTCTTTTCATACTATTAAAAGCATTTATAAGAATTTGAGGAGTTATATTGGCACACTGTTCCGTAATTCTGTTTTAGAGTTCCTCGCAATTGGTAATAGGGGTATTGTATACATTATTTTTCAGATAAGGAAATATAAAGTAATCTAAAATACTCCAGCCTGGTGATCTAGGTGGAAATTCTGGATTTGAACGTAAACTAATTATTCGATCGTCAAAAAATTCACGAAGGTAATTGAGGGTCTCTTGAGCGGTGTGGGCTGTTGCGCCATCCTGTTGGAAGTAGCCTTGCTGGAGCTCATCCTCATGAAGCTGATTAATAAATTCACGTACAATATTCCGGTATCTTTGAGCAGTAACAGTTTCGTGGAAAAATATGGGTCCGATAATACGTCTTCGAAACACAGTAATCCAAACAGCAACTTGTAGCGGGTGAAGGGGAGATTCGCGAAAAGTATACGGTTTTGCAGCACTCCATAACCTCATATTTTGTGAGTTTATATACCCCGAAAGGGTGAACCAGGCTTCGTCAGAAAAAAACGTTAAATTTAGCAATTCGTCGTTTTTCATTAAGTTTTGTTGGAACCACTGATAATACAAAATTCTCCTTTTGTGATCTGCTGGCAGCAACTCATGTAAAGCAAGAATTTTGTATGGGAACAGCATTAAATCTTTTTTGACAATAGTATGGCAAGTTCCTAATGATAAACCAGTCTCTTGCGAAAGTGTTCGTAGTGATGTAGTGGGTTGCTCGTTCAAACGTTGACGAACATCATCAACTGTATTTTGAGTACGAACTCTTGGCCTTCCAGCTCTATCTCTGTGAGTAATGCTACCTATATCTCGGAATACATCAACACATCTTCTAAGTGCGCTGGAAAAATCTCCTTCAAGGGCACCAATATCTGGAAATTGTTGCCGAAATTCCTCTAAACATGGCACCGCACTGTAAATCCATTCGCCGTTCTCTCGAACACTATTTCAAAAATATGGTTCAATCATAAATGTTTTGTGTTCTATTGTAAAAACCATCATAATTGTAACTTAATTGAATTTTTAATATAAACTTATGACAACAACAACAGTGGTGACAGTTAATGAATTTTAAAGCTTGCTGTTGACATTATTTTTATTTTCCATGGCCAACCCTTATGTAATTACTTTTGGAACTCACGGTATATAACGTAATATATTGTTTTATATCTATGTTAAATTTAAGATTCTTATAATTATCTTTAAATTAATCTAATAATAATGTGTTTATTAGAAGTGCTAAAATATACTTATTGTTTAATTACCATCAACACTGAATTGTGGAAGAAAGAGGAAACCAAACTTAAGTCGTTAAACTGCGAAACTGAACTTAAATAGATTAGAACATAGTAGTAGCGGGAAAATAAACCATAAATTTACTTTAGTAG
Organism: Limonius californicus; assembly: GCA_014611495.1. Classification (NCBI taxonomy): domain Eukaryota; kingdom Metazoa; phylum Arthropoda; class Insecta; order Coleoptera; family Elateridae; genus Limonius; species Limonius californicus. The sequence goes on from JABXWE010012500.1 coordinate 32,690, forward strand.
CTCTCTGTTTGTTGTATTCTCAATAATCAATGCATTTCGCTTCTGCTGCTCTAAATGTTCGCTTTAGTCTTGTTCCCAATGCAGCGCATTTTATTTCAAAGCCAAATGCCCTCGAAGCATAAAAATCCATGCGAATGTAGATACACTCTTAAGCCACCGCTAAAGCGAAGCTTTCTATTGCACAAATTGATTGAAAAAATCCAATTGGCTGTTGTTCAAATAGCACTCGAGTAAGCACTTAATATAACTACTAGCATCTGTTCAATCTCTAGGAATTTTTGGCGAGAACTCATCGCACTCAGTCGCAAAATGACGGATGATGTAACTTAGATGGTATATCAGACATAACATGAAGTATCTTTATTAATTTTGTTAATAACATTGATAAAATGAATAAATTCAATTGGCTAAAATACAAAAACTAATTCTTTTTTCCCTAGTAGGGCTAAAGTATTAAATATTTGTAAAAGACGAGTAAATAAACGTCTTTATCAAAAAAAGTTAATTAATTAACGGTTCAAAATGTTTAAGATCTGCTAACGATTAAACTGTTTTTTGAAATACCAAATAGTTGACTGTACATTATTATCGAAAACTAGTTATCATTACTTATCGATCTGTGAAATTCCAATTGCTAAATGATGTCATTTAGTTGATGAAACACCGTTCACAAAAATACTAAATAATGTTAAATATAAGCAAAATTTCGTTATCCATTAAACTGATAAAATTGATTTACCTAGACAACATGCATTGGTTATCAAATACCATCAAATTTCGTTTTAGTCAATAATTTGGTAATCTGGGAAAGGATTAGTATTTGAGCTTTACTCCGAAATCCAATTTTAATTGTGTAATTCGGAATAAAAAATTGATATGTAATTATTTTTTAAACAGTATTTCTTATTTCGACAATAATTATTTCACTGCAGAAAATTTCAAATAATTTAATATAATAAGATATTAACCGATTGTGATCTACAAGCCGCCCCAACAACATTTATAGAAACAGTACGCCAAACGATAGAACACATCTGGATACGGAACGAAGTACCAACGGAATGGATCACAACCATGCAAACCATGCGACAACCCCAGAAATACCGTCGTACCAAGCAGCATTCCTAAACAACAGATCGGTGGAAGACCATATCTATGTAACGAGACGAATACTGGATGAAAGATGGAGAGGGAGAGGAAAAATGGTATTGGTAGCCCTGGATCTAACAAGAGCATTCGACACCATATAGCACTCGTCCCTGTTAAAAGCCTTGAAAGACACAGGAACACCGCACTATCTCATCAACCGGGTAATAACAGCATGTCTACAGGAAAATACGATGTTGCAATGGTTTGGACAGAGAACAAAAGTATATCAGAAAACGAAAGGGGTGAAGCAAAGATGTCCACTCTCGCCCAGGCTATTCACGATGACTTTGCACGGGGTCCTAGGACAAACAGCCACACAACTGACGCCACAATCACCAATCGGAGAAAATCTTACCCTGCCTAAAATTCTTGCCTATGCGGATGACCTAATTATAGCGGAAGAGGACGTAGACGCGGGGAGGCTTCTGGACATGCTGATAGCAAACTTAACAGAGGCAGGATTAGAAATAAACATCAACAAATGCGAAGTGATGGTAAGATTCCCAGACAAAGAAAGAAGTAGAGGAGCAGCCGATAACACCCTGAAAATAGGGAGCCGGGACCTAAAACAAACACGCAAATTCATGTACTTAGGGGTTTATCTCCCAGACTCATTAGCAAGACCGGAGACAGTAAACCAGAGAATAACCAAAGCACACCAAGTCACACATGATTCTTCTTCTCCTCCAACAACACAAACTACCAAACGGAATAAAGAAGATAATATACAACTCCATTATAGCCACAACTGCTCTATAGGGATTGAAAACCACCGCAATCACGAAACCCAACAGAATGGCACTCCGAAGGATGGAAAAGAAAATACTCAAACTATTTCAACTAACCACAGGGGAAGAAAACATTTCGACGGCACGAGAAATTCTAGAAGGGAAAACAATAACGAAACGGCTCACCACATCAAGAATCAAATACTGGGCACATATAACAGACATGGGAGGAATGGGCACGAAGAAAAGAGGATATACGAAGAGAAGCAAGAAGAATCTACGCACTAACGGAAGAATCCGATCAAGAATCGGCTGAAGAAGAACAGGCTAACGGAGGAGAAGAAGAAGAACGAGAGCGAGGAAGGGGAAAACAAAGGAGAAGAAACTAAACATGGGAAAGCAACCGATAGATATCTAGCGGTCAACTGCAGAGGGAAAGGTTAGGGAAAAGAAGGAAGTACAATCCAGATTCGAACCTCCAACTCAGTGGTAAAATAATTGTAATTATTGTAGTAAATATTAAGTCCTTAATTAATCATTAGGAAACTAAGATAGGGGAGTCTGTTACCTTATGACAATAGATAGATAAGGGAAAAGAACAATGTAAAACTTGATACCACAGCTATTAGGTGCTAAGGCATAATCGCATAACGGACAGTTGAAGAAGCTTGGGAGTAAATACTAAGTAGTTTAATAGCTATTAGGAAACTAATATAGGTGTAATCTATATCCTTAGAACAATAGATAGAAGTGAAATAAGAACAATGTGAAACTTTGATACCAAAGTTATTAGGATAAAATGCATAATCGCATAGCGGTCTCGGTTACGTACTCAAAAACCTCATTGATGCGTAGCGTACTAACTACCCGGTGTTGCACCAGCGGTATCTTGCGATATACATAGCAGACATGCTAAAGTTGTTCAATACCCCACCCGATCCCACCGTATCCATTAAATCCCTACCCACCTACTGGCATGGGGTGGGCCTGGCGTAATTCAGGATTGACCTTCGAGTCGGATCCATGTCAGATGATGATGATGATGATGATGATGATGATGATAAGATATTAACAGGTTGTGATGAGTTTTCAAAATCTCATTGATCATAATTTTTATTCATTACTTTATCTGAAATAAAAAACTAATAATGATAATTACCACCAGATTGTTTTTGTATGTTTTTCTAAATTCCTGGAAAATGCGTTAAGCAACCATACCATCCATGATTTTGAATGTATTAATTGGTTAATCGTAAATAACACCATAGGTTTGATTCATTAAATTACCTATACTACTATATTATATACTACATATACTATGTATATGTACTTATTCCAGACCAATTAAAAGAGGTCTGTACATAACACAACTGCACATTCAATTATTCTGAGAAATCGGCGTTTGTATCGTGTCCCAGGGATCTTTACATAAACATTTAGCTTCCACTGTAAGTCGATATAGCTTAGAAAAGACAAATAACTGATAGGTGGCTTGAAACACATTTTATTTACATTTTGTTTTCACCTTGAGAATGCTATTAGGTATTAATAACTAAATATAATCTTCTCCAAATCCTTATGATGTTCCCTATATAATTTTTTCTCTAATTGTGGAATTTTGTGTATAGCCGCAAACATCGGAACAGCACAAGGACCAATTCCGAAAAACTAGTGTTTGCACCCTGGGATATTAGTAATAGTGAAAATGAAAACTTGTATGGTCATTAGGTATTGAAAGCATGGAATCTTGCAAGACTATTTTAAAAAGAATATTTGCAAAAGCAATTAATCATATTTGAAGCTATGTTGTTGACGGTATTGCATACTGTGGAAAATTGTTGCAATTAGAGTACGTACGTCATTCTACCCTCCACAATATCATTGTTTCAAATTTTAAGAGTTTGATAAGTTTTTTGCTTGTAACTAACAGGAAAAAAATGTATGAATAACAAATCTTTTATTTACAATTATGCATTAAATTACATGAAAATGCAATTATTAGGACGACCAATTTTTAAATTTCAAAAACTTTCAAAATGTCTCTATCTTATTCCGAATTCTTTCCTCCTTCCATCAATTATTTTAATATGATGATTGTTTGTATACACAGTATGCATTTTTTAGGTGAATTCTACATATCCTGCATTACTTATGATTAACTGTATTTTAATATATGGACCGCCAGGATTAACTGTGATTGATCGATCGCCTTTGATATAATCAGAAACAACCCTATTCTTGATAAATAGTTTCAGATGACCTATACAAAATCTGTTAAGACCGTATAGATCGTAGAATTCTCAATTTGTTAAGATAGCACATAATTTTCATAGTTTTTATTTAATAATCTTCATTGCATTCCACAGGTTAGAACATGGGGCCAACTCCGTCTTTCAAATTACTTCAATAATTTACCATATAGTTTCATTTTGTTATGTGTATGACCATGCATACTAATGGTACAAGTTTAGTTAATAGTGAATATTCAGTGAATCACAGCGTAAGACGTTATTAACTATGTCCTGAGGAAACATACATGCAGTAACATTAATTACGATACATTGATGATATGGTTTGTTCTAGCGAAATTTTGAATGTTGAAATACATCGTAATGTAAAATTCTATCAGGTCATATTGATCGCAGAGTTATCATTTGGTCAAAGCATATAATCTTCACAGTTTCTATTTAATATTCTGTAGGGTGTTCCACAGGGTTGGACTTGGGGCCAACTCCATGTTTCAAACTACGTTCATGAATTCCCATATAATTTTATATTGTTAGTTATGCATGTCATGTCACTATGACATGTATATTGATGGTACAAGTTTCGTTCATAGTGGATATTCCATTGATCACAATGCAAGGTAACTATGATCCGCGAAAACAAATTTTCAGTAACATTATTTATGATAAATTGCTGATGTAGTTTGTAGTGGTGAAATTTTGAATGCTAAAATTGATCGTGATCTAAAATATTAAAAATTATATTTAATCTTAGAGTTTTCAATTTGTCAAGGTAGCATATAATATTCCCAGTTTTGATTTGATATTCTGTACGGTGTTCCACAACGTTAGACTTGGGACCAACTCCTTGTTTCAAACTACTTTAATGAATTACCATATAATTTTATATTGTTAGTTATGCATGTCATGTCACTATGACATGTATATTGATGGTACAAGTTTCGTTCATAGTTGATATTCATTTGATCACAATCAAGGTAACTATGACCTGAGAAAACAAATTTTCAGTAGTATTAATTATGATAAATTGCTTATATAGTTTGTAGTGGTAACATTTTCAATGCTTAAATTTATTGTAATCTAAAGTATTAAAAGTCATATTGATCGTAGAGTTTTCAATTTGTCAAGGTAGCATATAATATTCGCAGTTTTAATTTAATATTCTATACGATGTTCCACAGGGTTGGACTTGGGGTCAACTGCTTTGTTCAACCTACTTGAATGATTTACCATATAATTTCACTTTGTTAGTTATCTATGCCATGTAACTATGACAAGTATGATCATATATACTAATGGTACAAGTTCCATTAATAGTAGAAGTTAGGTCAATCACAACGTAAGGTGTTATTAATTATGTCTCGAGAAAACAAATGTTGCAGCAAGATTAATTATGATAAATTGGTATTAAGGTTTGCAGCAGCGAAATTTTGAATTTGCAATTGATCGTAATTTAAAATTTTATCAATACTGTATATTGCTGGCGTCAAAATTGAGCAATGCCATATTTACTCTGCATCAGCCAAAATACTTGTGCTTTAAATTGTATATTTTTCTTGTTTTGAGGCACACACTAAGTTTGGTTACTGTTTGGTGAAGTTATGTCTGAATGATTTTCTAAACTGCAAAGCTAGTAATTCAAATCTTGGTAGGTACTGTTTGTACATAATAATGAAAGTTTCTTTAATATCAACGTACATATTTTTAATATTAATCTGTTTAAAAAAACTTAAGAATTCTCTGTGGACATTTGTTTTCATGCAGTTCGGGTTTTGTCGATGCTTTTAGTGTACGAAATACATTTTTGTGATATTTGATGGCTGCCATATACTGAAGGTTGTGTAACTTATTAAGTGTCAATGTATTCAAAACTATATACTTTCTGAAAAATATATTTAATTTATTTATCTGTCCATCGAGCTATCTACGTATCTATTGTTAATTAGTCAAAGGCAATCTATTATTACAATATCGGTTCGCGCTGATGAAAGCCACTTTGTTCAATATTCGGTCAGGATAAATCGCAATCCGTGGCTTTCGTTATTTCTCATAACCGCTTAACCGACGATAGTTGACAACCTCAATTACACGGAGTGTATTTAAAATGACAAATCTCTGAAAAGGTAAGCGATTAACCTTAATAATATCACTTAATTTTAAAATATTAACAATTGAAGACCATTAAGCTTGGCAACATTAAATCAAATCATTTTATATTATTAACAGTAGTATGCTATAATAATGCATTAAGTTAACTTAATAACTTTTTAGTCAATAGCTACAGATGCTGTGTGTTTGAATCACTAAAAATATTAATCGTTAAATAGTCAATATTTTGTCCGGCTTCTCAGTTGATTAGCAGTACATTATCGGATCAACAAAATAATCTCAAAATTTACGCATCTCTGTTTCCGTTTTCAAGATACACGAATCCACAGATCTATCCAATCCCATTATTCTAGCCGCCGAAAATGCTTTCGTAGATGTGTGGTGCAATATGTAACCTAGGTAACCAATACTTTTACACGTAAATTCCACACATAAAAACAGTGCAAGCCCAGGTTTAGGAAAGGAATTTTACACCCCACACTCGATATGAGATTTCTCATTCAAGATTATTAACTCCCGAAAAACGAAACCGAATCGATGGAATCGGGCGAAGTTGACACCTTTTTAGGGAAAATAAAATCTTTGTATCGGTGATGGCTTTTTTACTCTTGTATTTAGAAAATGCGATTGCCCAAGCATGCCTTGTCGATATCCTGAGTTGTGGAACACTGTTGGCGCATATTTTAAACAAGATGTGTGTATCGTGTTTTCGTCTCTCTTGTGCCAAAGTTAGATTTGATATTACATCCTGTTTTTATGCTTGTTTGCAAAGTATTAATCAATTAATACAAGTTTTAGTATGTTGTATGACACTATACTACCAATTGAACAACCGTTGAAGTTTTTTATGTATGTTAACCACGTTGAGGTGAGTAGATATTCAATATTTTTATGTAATTAATGTAAGTGTAAGATGACCATGATATTGTAGCACAAGATTCCTTTGAGAATGAGTTTATGGTAGGCAAATTAGTACATACTGTTATGTGATTTTACAAATTTGCCGCTACACTTTAGTAATTCCGTAATTTATTTGCCGCTTCGTAGAAATGAATATCGCTATTTTAATTGAGTTCTTATTCTGGATTACTATTTTCATTATTTTGTTTTGTCTTTCAAAGTTCGAGAAATGGGTCAACAGTTCTTTGTGTAAAATCTGCAAGCTCTTGTTTTTCTCTCGCGTTTGACCTCTAACTGTTCCGAGAATTCACGTGCCATGAGATTTTTTCTAGAACATTCCAGAAGATTTCGTCATGTTGTGCAATCTTTTGAGGGGGGTGCTGATTCCCGTTGCATTTCGAGTGCAGTTCATTTTCGATCCTGGTGAACTCCGGTCGCCCGTAGGGGCGACCGTAATTACGTCAAGTGCCGCAGGAGTCGGCTAGCGGACCCGAATGTAGACGCACGTAAACTCTGGGTAGCAAATTATTCGTGACATTTTTGGTGCCGTATCGTTTTCGTTCTTGTAAACCTGAATTACGACCGTAGTGTCGGATCTAAACCAGTTACGATAGACAATTGCAAAAGTTAGGGAACCCTGAGTGTTCTCTTCTCGTTCCAAACGGATATAAAGGCCCATCAGCAATCTCTCGGCGAAGGCCGCCGCTGTTCCGTCCTCGACGCTCGAAGTTCCGCCTAGCTGACCGATCCTCTTACTACTCCCCCTGACAGCTACAACCCTTCAAAGCCTACCTGGGTAATTCTACAACGCGCAAGGTAAAAGCAACTTTGTACCTCGCTTGTATGTTATCAGTGCAAAAGAACTCAGTGCATTTTCTTGGTGCGACAAAGACTTCGGTGTCCGACCTACATTTCATGCTTG